>SJYX01004669.1:0-16572 GCA_006410675.1 Oreotragus oreotragus
TGTGTGTGTGTGTGTGTGTGTATGTTAGTTGCTCAGTCATGTCCGACTCTGTGCAACCCCATGGACTGTAGCCCTCCAGGCTCCTCTGTCCTTGGAATTCTCCAGGCAAGAATACTGGACTGGGTAGCCATTCCATTCTCCAGGGGATCTTCCTGACCTAGGGATTGAACCCTGATCTCCTGGATTGCAGGCAGATTCTTTACAATCTGAGCCACTGGGGAAAGGGATAATGGCCTGAGTAAGTTCTTCTAATTCTGAAGAACAAAGAGGTCATGCCAGAGCTGAGTAGAATAATGTAACTTCACAGACCTCACGGTAATCTTGGGGAAGGTCATGGCACTCGAATAGCATATCTCAATTATAATGGACATGGAAACTTCAGTTGAAACTGACTTACATAAACTGCTCAGGGCGCCTGGCCCAGTCCTTGGGTGTTGGTCAGAATGGGCCAACTGCTATAACAGATGGCCCCCAAGTCTCAGTGGTTTACAGATAAAATAATGAGTTTATTCTTTGCTCACATAACAGTCTAATAGGAATCTATAGCTTCAACAGCAAGACTTGTTTTAAATACAAAGCTCTTCAAGCTTCTCAGTAATGAAGTCCCATTGAAATGACTTAGGCTTCAATTTAAACCTCCATTCCATTAGATTGGAATTAGGGGAGGTGCTCTGCCCCACTCAGGGAGTCAGAGTCCTCTGGCAGACCCCCTGCAGGTGCGGGTAAAGGAGCACCTGCTTTACTGACATAGTCAGAGGCGCCACCCCTCACTCTGCTCGCCGTCCACCAAGGAGCTCTTCACGGAGGGTCTCTAGGTGCAGAGGGCCTGGCCATGCAGAGCAGCCATGCACCAAGGAGGCCGAGAGCATGAGGAATGGGAACAGCTGGCTAGGTCTCCACCATTCTCGGTAAATAGTCACTAGTTTCAGTTACTTCTCTCCCACCCTTGTTTATTAAAATGAGTCATCTCAGGCCTTGCACTTGGACCTTGCTAGGATTGGCTATGGCGAAATAGCTCCCTGTTTAGAGAGGACAACTGTATGTAACAGGAAACGCCTGAGGGGCACAATTCCTTAACCCAAAGCAGTGTGTTGAGGATGGTGAGAAGGGGGTCTAACCTGACCTAAAGCCTCTGAAGCTGCGTTTATATACACTTGACTGTTGTGACTGGCAGTGTATTTTTAGCTCTCTGGCTTGTCCCATATAATATGTTATACCTGCTGACACACAGAAATGCTTGTCCTCTGTCAGGCTTCTAAGGGCTTCTCTGGTGGGTCAGAGGTGAAAGAATCTGCCTGCAATCTGCCTGCAATGCGGAAGACTGGGGTTCAATCTCTAGGTTGGGAAGATCCCCTGGAGAAGGAAATGGCAACCCACTCCAGTATTCTTGCTGGGAAATCCCACGGACAGAGGAACCTAGTGGGTTACAGTCCATTGGGTCACAGACATGACTGAGTGACTTTCACTTCACTTTCAGGCTTCTAAGTGCTTTAGTACTAACTCCTTAATCCTATGAGGTTCACAGTAGTTAGCTCCATTTTATAGCTGAGAAAACTGAGGCACAGAGAAGATAGGAAACTGCCTCTGAGTAAAAGCTCATGAGTGATGGGACGGAGACTCAAAATCAGAGGTCGGGCTGGAAAGTCTGAGCTCAACTTCCACACACCAGGCCATCTCCCCTCCAGGAAGCCTCCCCCAGCCTTTCCACACTTGAGTTTGCAGCCCCAGAATGCTATGTACACAGCAGGGGTTTCCACAGGGGCGTTTTTCTTTCACATTGCTTCTGGTTGGTAGTCACAGATGGAAATAGAGCCTGATAAGCATATATTTCAGGCTCAACAATCAAATTCCAGAAACCCTTAATCCCTGCTAGATTAGATTAAAGCAATAAGGAGAATTCCAGGCTCTGTTAGAAAGATAGGCAGGCGAGCCTTCTACCCTTACCTACAAATCGTATTCTATTCATTCATTCATTTTATTCAACCAGTGTTTATTAAGTCCCCTCAAAGGACATAACATATAATAGTGCACAAGATAGACATGGTACCTGCTCTCGTGAGCCTTGTAGCCAATATAGGAGACATACTTGAATCAAATAATCTTATCTAAAGACCTGGAAGTAATACAGCATTGTAAATCAACTATATTTTAACGAAAATTATGGAATTCCCTGGCAGTCCAGTGGTTAGGACTCTGTACTTCCACTGCAGGGGGTCACAGCTTTAATTCTTAGTCAGGGAGCTAGGATCCTGCAAGCCACAGGGTGTGACCAGACAAATAAAAAACCAAATATGCTTACACTCCACGGCCATACCACCCTGCACACGTCTGGTCTTGTCTGATCTTGGAAGCTAAGCACGGTACCTGGTTAGCACTTGGATGGGAAAACCAAATATGCTTACAAATAGGTGAATTAATTACAACTGTGTAAGTTCCATGAGAAAATATGAGTATACACGTACAGGGGCTTCCCAGGAGGCGCTAGTGGTAAAGAACCTGCCTGCCAATGTCTCAGGAGACATGAGACGCTGTGTGGGGAAGATCCCCTGGAGGAGGGCATGGCGACCCACTCCAGTCTTCTTTCCTGGAGAATCCCCATGGACAGAGGAGCCTGGTGGGCTACAGTCCATGGGGTTGCACAGAGTCAGACACAACCGAAGTGACTGAGCACACACACACATACATGTTTAGAACGGGGATCGTGAGTAAGTCTGAAGATTCAGGCGAGGGGTGCCTCCCCCATATGTGACGTTTGAGTAGTTGAGTAAGTCAAGGGAGGCATAATGGGGGAAGGAACATGTCAAGCAAAAGGAAGGAACATCCTGAGTAGAGGCTCTTCAGGGTGAAGGAGATAGGACTTTGGAGCCAGCTGAAGAAAGGTAAATGGGGCTGTCACTCAGTGAGCAAGAGAGAGGAGATGTGAGAATACCACTACAGAGGATGTTGCAGAGGCTTGCAAGCCACAGCAAGGACTTTGGTGTTTCTCCCAAGAGTGACGGAAATCCAATGAAGATACTGAGCAGGGAAAGTGACGTAATCAGATTTCCATTTTAGAAAGATTTGAGGGGTTCATAGTGGAAGTAGGTAAATCCATGAAGAGGCTGCTGCAACTGGCCACAGATTCTTAGACGTATACAAACAACTGCCAAATCTGTGTGTGAGTTGTCCTTTCCAGTGGCCCTTGAAACTCAAGGGACAATAAGACCTTTTCATACTGACTTGTACTTTGCTTATTTTGACATGGATATCCTATATCTCCTTGAGGTGAGGACACATTTAGGACTCCAAATATAACTCGTAGGAAGGTATTCTGTGGTTACATCTTCTTTCCCCATTATAATTTAAGATTGATAATGTGGAAGCAGTGGGTCTTACAGAGGGCATCTAGATAACTGGATAATAAAAAACTGAAAGATTATAAAAGTAGATCATTGAATATAATAAATATTTATGGTACCCATGAGTGAAAGGAAAAAGCATGTAAGAAATCATAAATGAAACTAGAGGCAATTTAAGAGTTGCTTCTTTGGGGGAAAGGAGCAAGTATTTCTCAGGAATGAGGCTGGGGTCTGACAGCCAAATCTGGAGTATTTTTCTTTTTTCATTCATGTGACCATTTAAGAACACTATTCCAGGACTGGTGTGAAGCTGGACCCATTGGAGTCACGGATATTTGTCTCTGCCTTATTGATCCTCTCTGTTCCTAAGGTTTGGACCATAGTAAGCTTATGATGGCTTATGAGCAAGCAGAAAGGTAAAATGGAGAAGTGAGGATCAAACCTGTTTCCTTTAAAAACACAATCCAGAAGTTGTGCTCACACCCCAGTAACCAGAACTTAGCCACAGGAGCCAGGGGAGACTGGAAAATCTAGTCTGTTATTAGGGAAGTGAAGAACAAATATTAGAGACAGACAGCGTTCTCACCCACAGAGCTGTGGGTGGAATGAGACTTGCTGCCTACTGGGGAAAAGGACATTGAATAATTATACAAACGATAAAAAATAATTATGCCAAGTTATGGGTGTATAATAATACAATTACTATAAGTAAAAGTGCAGCTGCTATTAAGGTCAATAACAAGGGAGTCAAATCTACTGTGATGGCAGAACAGAGGACAGATGAGAGTCATGGAGCACTCTTCAGTTTTAGGAAGTAATTAACATCAGTACTAAGGGGGACCTGAAAGAACATAAGGAACGACCAAGGAAGAGTATTTTCGGTAGAGGCAATCAGAAGGAGCAGGTAACATTCTAAAGCAGGTAACTTTGAGACTAAGCCCAGGGAGAAATGGGAGAGAAGGAAGGACTCTTAGGAGACCCTAAGTAGATGGAAGGGAAGAAAAGTGGTTGGTGATTAGCATGGAGAAAAAAATTCAGTGAAGGGTTTGATTAGAAGAGCACATGATGAGATACGCCTTCTAAACTTCATTCCAGCTGCAGAAAGAAAAAGGTATGGGATGTGGCCAGACCGGAGGCAGAGAGACAAGGCAGCAGTCAGCCAAGTAGGGACAGAAATAAATGAAAAAATCTGAGGTATTTCAGAGAAGTCTCAGGAGGATACGTTTTCTGAGTTCTTGTCTGTCTGAAAATATCTTTATTCTACCTTCAGAACTAAATACTAGTTTGCCTTGGCTCAAATTTTTAGACTATAAATCATTTTTTTCCCCTGGAATACTAAAGTCATCACTTTATTATCTTCTAACAATCAGTGTTGCCAATGAAAAATCTGATTCCATTCAATCCTTTTCCTTTGTGGACTGTTCTGTATCTGAAAGCTTTTAGAAGTTTCTTGTTTTTCTGAGAATCCTAAAATTTTACCAGTATTTGTGTTGGTATTAAAACAGTTTTTTTCATTTGCTCTGATTTTTTTTTGCAGCCAATGGTACTCAGATTGTGAGGTCCTTTGACTTTCTTCAGTTCTAAGAAGTTGTATTTTTCTTGTAAAAAATTCCTCATTCCTCTTCTCTAGTTCATCTTTATATAATTCCTATTAATGACTGCTGGAACTTTTTAATTATCTGCAATATCCAACTATTCTATAATGTGTGATATTGACTATCCTTTTAGGTTAAGAAACATTGCTTTTGACCTTTTAGCTCACTGATTTGGTCTTCAACTGAGTCCAGTTCATATTTATCCCACCTTTTGAACTTAATTTCAGAGATGCTTGTTCTTCATTTATAAGATACAGATTTTATTTTTAATAAATGAACTTTTTTTAGAGGTATAATGTACTTGCCATAAAATAGCCATATTTTAAGTAAGATTTTTGTCGTTGTTTTAGTTGTTGTCATGTCTGACTCTTTTGTGACTTCATGTACTGTAGACCACCAGGCTCCTCTGTCCATGGGATTTCCTAGGCAAGAATATTGGAGTGGGTTGCCATTTTCTTCTCCAAGGGGATCTTCCTGACCCAGGGATGGAACCCATGTTTTCTGCATTGTCAGGTGGATTCTTTACTACTGAGCCACCCTTTACCACTGATGCCCTAAGTAGTTAGATGGATTTTGATAAATGCATATACTCATGTGTATAGAAAAGAAAGTAAAGTTGCTCAGTTATGTCCGACTCTGTGACCCCATGGACTGTAGCCTACCAGGATTCTCCTTCCGTGGGATTTTCTAGGCAAGAGCACTGGAATGGGTTGCCATTTCCTTGTATAGAATAGGACAGTTACTATTCCAGTCAAGATACAGCTCATTTTCATCACTTCCAAATTTTCTTGTGCCTTGGTGCCATCAATAATCCCGCATTTTCTGCATTGTTTCCACCTTTCTTTTGTACTCTGCTCTGCAATTTTCAGTCACCTTGGCCTTCCCTCAATTCAACCTCTGTCTATTCAGCTCATCAACATCATTTGCTCTACTTAGTTTTCTCTCCGTAAACTGATGTCTGGGAAGTGCCTCTAGGCAGCAAACCAGGGACGGTTGGGGCCACTTCATTTATTTCTCTTTTCTCAGAGATCATACTCTTTTATGCTTTTTATCCAGTGTCTGAAGACAGCTGTTTCATACATTTTCCCAGTTTACTGTAGGAGAGTTTTTCCAGGAAGAGTTATTCCAATGTGGTCATCGGTGAAAACTATCCATCTCTGGTAGATTCAAGGTGGTCAGAACTTTTTTTGCTATTCCTCCCATTGGGAAAAGAGAAAGTGTTAGTCACTCAGTCGTGTCTGATTCTTTGTGATCCCATGGAATGTGACCCAGGCTGCCTCTGTTCATGGAATTCTCCAGGCAGAATTCTGGAGTGAGTTGCCATTTTCTTCTCCAGAGGATCTTCCCAACCCAGGAATCAAATATTAGTCTTCTGCACTGGAAGCAGATTCTTTACCATTTGAGCCACCAGGGAGCCCATTCCTCCCATTGAGAGATAAAATCTAATTCTCTACCTTTGAGTTTGGTTTTGCCTTGGTTTTTCTTGATTATTAGAATGTGGGCAGAAATGATATTGTCAAATTTCCAAGATTAGGTCCTGACACTCCTTGCAGCTTCCACCTGGGTTTCTTGGAATCTTTGCTCTGGGGAAGACAGCCACGATGTAGGAAGTTTGACTACCCTGAGACTGTTGTGTTTACAGACAACTTACAGGTTCTCTGGCAGTTCCAAGTCTGTTCTTCTAGCTTCCCCACCAAGGCAGTGAGCATGTGGATAAACCTGTCTTGCAATCTGTAGATGAGTTGATCTGTCAGCTGTGTATAACCAAGTGACATCAGTCAATGGCATAAGGAGTAAAAAGTCACCCAACTGAGACCTACCCGATCCCCTGACCCCCAAATGGTGAAATATGGTAAAAATAGTTCTGTTTAGCTACAAGGTAGGTAGTTCATTATAGAGCGATAGATATCTGGAATGTTGGTGGAGACATATATAAACTACAAGATTGCTTATTTGAACAGTATTTTCCTTAGATTGATTTTTGCTAGTTATCTTCACAAATGTTTAGCGATTCTCAATATTCTTTCAGGATTGAATAGGATATGTATCTAGGAGAGTCTGTGAACAGCTTGATTTTGGATGTGGGGGCAGGGTTCCCTATCATTCATTTGGATCTTAAATGATCCAGTATTCTTCACTGCTTTTCTGGTCTCAGTTAGATTTTCTTGTGTCAGAAAACTCACCTTAGAGAACAACTATCTTAACAATTTGTCTTGGAGACAAGTGCTTGATTTATCTTTTTTTTTCCCCTCTCCTATCAGTATGGAGGTTTGCAGTCACCTCACTGCTCTTCTTTCTCCAGTTCCAACACTCATCACACTCCTGCTCCAGGTGAATTGTTTGCTTTTGGGGGAAAACAGCATTAGCACCCTTTACTACTTTCAAAGGAAGAGGAGAAGTTCTGACTTACATTGCTTATCTAAAGGCCACTTCCTAATGAATTGCTCTGACAGTTGTGCGGGGGCTGCTCATCATTTTTGTTGCCTCTAAGCTTAAAGTGGGCTTCCTAGGAGGTGCAGTGCTAAGGAGTCTGCCTGCCAATGAAGGAAATGAAGGAGAATTGGGTTCCATCCCTGGGTGGGGAACATGCCTTAGAGAAAGAAATGGCAACCCACCCTAGTATTCTTGCCTGGAGAATCTCCATGGACAGAGGAGCCCGGCAGGCTGCAGTCCAGAGGCTCGCAAAGAGTCGGACATGACTGAGCGTGTAGCTCGCACACAAACCTAAAGTAGATCTGACATGGCTCTTACTTTTATGGTAGAATTATAGTCATATGTAACTTTCCATAATTAAATTACATTATGGGAAAACATAACGAAAACAAGAATTTAAATATGGTGGATGATATTTGCCTGTCATTCTATTCAATCACTTTTGTCCCAGAAGGAGCAAATCTCAGATGGGAGATGTAAAACTGCTGTTCTTTCCATCGCATTTAGCATCCAGGTGCCTCTTGTATTAAGAGCATTCACCACATTTTAGTATGACCATATGATTAAAGCTATAGATTTGTACCTTCATGGGTCACACAGAGTCGGACACGACTGAAGTGACTTAGCAGCAGCAGCATGGTTTTTAAATGTAAGCCAAGTGTTTTTTCAGTGTTTAACCAAAGAAATATGTCTGTTCCAGTGTTGAGGAAAATCACTTGTGCTGGATGCTTAAGAGATACTTTGGTTGCAATGTGGCCTTTTCTCAAGGACTTCTCAAAGATAATTTTTATTTATTCGTTTTTTAAAGAAATAGATACTAATACAGTTTTTATAAAGATGCTTGTGTTGACTGGAAGAGAGTAAAGCTTCAGGTATATAATGCAACTTCCTTAAGTGGAAATAGAAAAGATATAAGTTGCTGCCACCGACCTCTTCTGCAGGGCGCAGTCACAGTCTCCCTGTGGGAGGAAAGACTTACCTGGCTGTCATCTCCCACTGGGCTGTCTTACCTGGTAGAGAGAACACGTAAGGGTTTTTAAGAACTCTTTCTTGCCGTCGCTCGGAGGATTTTACTCCCTTTTGATCACTCTTCACTGTTATGGAGACTTTGGTTATCTTTCTAATGTTCACCAGATGCAAACTGACTCATGACCAGCCTGGCACATTCCTGAGTGCTTACCGTAAGAATGGGTGAATCGGAGATCAATTGCCCAGGACTGTTTTTCCAGGTGTCCACCTCTCCTGACAGAACCTGGCTTCCTGAAACTATTCAACTAATGCGCACATAGGCACCATATTATAAGTATACTAAAAAACTGCAGTGAAAATAAAACCTCCACTAGTGGAACTTTTCTCTATAAACAATTATTATAAAATACAAATTCACTCAAGTACTTTTCTCTTATTTGTGTTTTAGGCTGGGTGGGGTTTTTGTTTGTTCTTGTTTTATTGGATCTTATTTCCATTCAGTTTTCCATCCACTTTGTCTCTTCCTCAAACTTCTGGTCAGGTGATGGTATATTTATTTTTTTTCAGCACGATTATCCTTTATAAGCAAAAACTGGGGGGAAAAAATGTAAGCTATGCAATTTGGGAGAGAAAGGATAGGTGAATGTCTGCGTTGCATCTGACGTCTTTCTTTACACGTCCTCTTTGTCTTTGATGTTGATGAACCGCTGTCTGGACTCCTAATTACTGGCTTTTCCATAGAATTTAGGTTTGGGTTCCTCTTTTCACACCTCCATGCCTTTTTTTTTTTTTTTTTTTTACAATTACAGGTAGACTTCCTGCACTAGCTATCCTCTCAGACCCTAATTTTTGTCCTTGGTATTTTGTTGCAAGTTGGCACTGACCTGCCCATTCCTGAGAGCTGGGGAGAGGACTGGGCAAAGCCCTCTTCCTCTGTGCATCCTCAGGGCNATGGTAGAATTATAGTCATATGTAACTTTCCATAATTAAATTACATTATGGGAAAACATAACGAAAACAAGAATTTAAATATGGTGGATGATATTTGCCTGTCATTCTATTCAATCACTTTTGTCCCAGAAGGAGCAAATCTCAGATGGGAGATGTAAAACTGCTGTTCTTTCCATCGCATTTAGCATCCAGGTGCCTCTTGTATTAAGAGCATTCACCACATTTTAGTATGACCATATGATTAAAGCTATAGATTTGTACCTTCATGGGTCACACAGAGTCGGACACGACTGAAGTGACTTAGCAGCAGCAGCATGGTTTTTAAATGTAAGCCAAGTGTTTTTTCAGTGTTTAACCAAAGAAATATGTCTGTTCCAGTGTTGAGGAAAATCACTTGTGCTGGATGCTTAAGAGATACTTTGGTTGCAATGTGGCCTTTTCTCAAGGACTTCTCAAAGATAATTTTTATTTATTCGTTTTTTAAAGAAATAGATACTAATACAGTTTTTATAAAGATGCTTGTGTTGACTGGAAGAGAGTAAAGCTTCAGGTATATAATGCAACTTCCTTAAGTGGAAATAGAAAAGATATAAGTTGCTGCCACCGACCTCTTCTGCAGGGCGCAGTCACAGTCTCCCTGTGGGAGGAAAGACTTACCTGGCTGTCATCTCCCACTGGGCTGTCTTACCTGGTAGAGAGAACACGTAAGGGTTTTTAAGAACTCTTTCTTGCCGTCGCTCGGAGGATTTTACTCCCTTTTGATCACTCTTCACTGTTATGGAGACTTTGGTTATCTTTCTAATGTTCACCAGATGCAAACTGACTCATGACCAGCCTGGCACATTCCTGAGTGCTTACCGTAAGAATGGGTGAATCGGAGATCAATTGCCCAGGACTGTTTTTCCAGGTGTCCACCTCTCCTGACAGAACCTGGCTTCCTGAAACTATTCAACTAATGCGCACATAGGCACCATATTATAAGTATACTAAAAAACTGCAGTGAAAATAAAACCTCCACTAGTGGAACTTTTCTCTATAAACAATTATTATAAAATACAAATTCACTCAAGTACTTTTCTCTTATTTGTGTTTTAGGCTGGGTGGGGTTTTTGTTTGTTCTTGTTTTATTGGATCTTATTTCCATTCAGTTTTCCATCCACTTTGTCTCTTCCTCAAACTTCTGGTCAGGTGATGGTATATTTATTTTTTTTCAGCACGATTATCCTTTATAAGCAAAAACTGGGGGGAAAAAATGTAAGCTATGCAATTTGGGAGAGAAAGGATAGGTGAATGTCTGCGTTGCATCTGACGTCTTTCTTTACACGTCCTCTTTGTCTTTGATGTTGATGAACCGCTGTCTGGACTCCTAATTATTGGCTTTTCCATAGAATTTAGGTTTGGGTTCCTCTTTTCACACCTCCATGCCTTTTTTTTTTTTACAATTACAGGTAGACTTCCTGCACTAGCTATCCTCTCAGACCCTAATTTTTGTCCTTGGTATTTTGTTGCAAGTTGGCACTGACCTGCCCATTTCCTGAGAGCTGGGGAGAGGACTGGGCAAAGCCCTCTTCCTCTGTGCATCCTCAGGGCCCTGGGGTGATGGCAACTGCCTCCAGAGTTGACTGTGGTCTCACTCTTTTTGCTGACAGCTCCAGCTGCACAGGTCTACTTCCTGAGCTTTGAAGTGAAATTCATGCCCAGTTTTGCTTCATAGATTTTCACATGCTTTTCTCTAACTCTAGGGCAGCCTCTTCTCCTACACTAACTCCCACACTTATTTATCATTTTGTCATTTTCAGGTGTCCATTCAAATAACCACTTCCTCCAATTGATCTCCCCTGCATAACCTCTCTGCATAGCCCATGTCCCAGAATATGTTACGCGTTTTCTGCATAGCACTCACTATGGTTTGTAAGCACATATTCGTTTGTATTATTGTTTGATGACTGCACTTCCTTTTTGAGACTAGTAGGCTCTTGTTCCCAAGATCATGTCTTCTATGGATTTTTTGCTCATCACTTATTCTCAGCTACCAGCCTAGTGCCTATGTGAATTGCTGAGTGAATAAACAGAGAATAGGTATCAATAACTGTTCACTTAATGACCAGGCTGTTTGAATGAAGACATTGGAGTGATGAATGAGACTGATATTTATTTTTAGGTTTCTGGCATTAATAGTATTATAGTACAAACATTTATAGCATAGAACAATATGCTGCTGCTGCTGCTGCTAAGTCACTTCAGTCGTGTCCGACTATATAACAACTTACAGAGAAATTACATGATGATAATTTTAACATGGACACTAACTTAAAGATTTCTTAAAGTATATGTTCTGTCATAGTAATGCTGCATTTAGCCACCTTGACTTGCCTGTGTCAATGAATCACTGTTTATAAAAGAATCATGACAAGATATAGTTGGCCCTTTGTATTTCTTCATATCCTTGGATTCCACATCTGGGGATTCAAACAATTGTAGGTTGAAAATATTTGGAAAAAAAATTATGGAAATTTCCAAAAAGCAAAAGTTGAATTAGCCATGTGCTATTATGGCTATCTCCATAGTACTATTTCCATAGTACTTACATTGTATTAAGTATTATAAGAAGCAATCCAGCCATGATTTAAAGTATTACTATATGGGAGGATGTGCTGTTGAGTATATGCAAACACTATGCCATTTTATATGAGGGTTGTAAGCATCTGTGGATTTGGTATTCATGAAGGTTCCTGGAACCAGTCCCTTGCAGACACCAAGGGATGACTGTACTTTGTTTCCATTCCCTAGGCTTCATTAACTACATATAACATCAGTATAAGTCATATTTCTTTAGGCAACAAGCATATGGCTACATTGTCAACTAGTATTGATATAATAGATTCTATGAATTTGAATTAGTCAGAATTTGCTTTATAATAGAATTGTAGAAAAGACTATTTTCCCTATATTATAGGCACAATATAGTACACAGGGTCTACATATAGTGTTGACTAATTCTATAATCCTAAAAACTTAATTGTATTTTGGCTATGATTCTTAGTAAAGAACAAGCAAGTCTATTGTAATTTAAGCAGCAAAATGTATTAACTAAATTACAGTATTAGTGTTACTATGTGTTAGAGTTACTAACTGTTCCATACAGTTCTAGTTTATCCTTGACATTATCAATAGCATCCCCTTCTATTCCCAGATGTGTCCTAGTTCAAATGGCAAACTGTATGATCCCCTATACAGGGCAATTGGGAGAGTTGGAGAAATGGATAAAGCTTTTAGCAACAAGACCTCTAGGTACACACAAAACTGGATTAATGAAGGAGCTGTCATTTGTCACCACTACTGACTCTAGAAATACTCCACAGATCTGCCACTCTAAAATCATATCTCATGGATGAGAGAGGAATCCTCCATCACTCCCTGTACCTCTGGGGCTATTCACACCATCAAAATATGAACTCTTCATTCAGACCCTAGTTTCCCATATGACAGAAATCAGAAAACTGCTTGCACCATTTGTACAAGAGTCTGCGAAGATGTAGTTTGGGGGATTCCACCTGGGGAAAACAAGGTTGGCAAAATAGAAAACAATTAAAAACAAGAAGTGTATTTTAAATATTTTGAGCAGCGGCGAAAGACAGATGTTACCCTTTATCTGGACATACATCCATTTTCCAAACTTAAAACACTAGCAATAAAAACTGTATTTCCACTTAAAGAGGTAACAATCTCTCACACAAATAAACAAACTCATTCTCTCCCTAGATGAGGAGACTATTTAGCACAATCATTTTTATTTAGTACAATGTTTTAATTTAATACAGTCTTTTCTAGGTCTAATATATGTAGTTATCACTACCTATGTTTCCTTAATCCTACCTTGGTGTTTGTAATTTTGTTGTTCAGTCTCTCAGCCCTGTCCAACTCTTTGCCACTCTATGGACTGTAAACCTCTAGGCGTCTTTGTCCATGGGATTCTCCACGCAAGAATACTGGAGTGGGTTGCCATGCCCTCTTCCAGGAGGTCTTTCTGACCAAGGGATCGAACTCACATCTCTTATGTCTCCTGCTTTGGCAGGTGGGTTCTTTACCACTAGCACTACCAGGGAAGTCTCCAATATTATAAAGTAAATGGTCTTTATTTGATGTAAATAACTTTCCTCATCAACAACTAACTAGTCCATATTACTTTTATCTTTAGGTTAGTGGTGACTCAGTTAGCTGGATTTCTTACCTATTGAGTAGACCCAAATTCCATTCATTGGGAATTGAGCCCCTGCTGGCTCTTGTATGAGGTTACTCTAATTTTCCATTAATTTTTACTAATAGACATGGAAGTGTTAAGGAATATCCTATTGAAATTCTTGAGTTAAAGGAACTCTTTTGTGTTTCCATTGCATAACGGTAATTATTCTTCTCTAATGTTGCTTAACCCCACAGCCAACATGGTAATCCCCTTGTCTGTTCTGTCAAATGACTTGAGACACTGTTGCGCTCTTGGTGGAAGTATTCCTCTCTTGAGTATCAAGATCCTTAAACCAAAGCAATTGAAAGTGGCAAGGATGTGAACTTAAATTCATGTTAGTGAGCCATTAAGGGGAAAGTGAGAAGTACCACTCCCATTTCATTTCCTGGTTCCTAAGCTCATATTTCTGGCCATGGCTGAAGAAACACTATGTATTGGATGCTATTTTATGGCATATGCTGTATTCTACAAGATGTCATCCTAATTTTGTACCATATCTTCTAATACATGAACCAAAACTAAATCTTTAATAAATCATTTCACTTTTGTATAAAGCCATCTGCTTCTAGTTGGAAATATTAATGTCTCCTAAATGCATCAATCTGAGGTCCTAATCATTCTGCTGTAAAATAAGGTCTATGGTCAGAACCAACGTTACATGAATTATAATGACTGAGACTGAAGCATTTGGTCAGTTCACAGATGATGTTGCTGGCAGAACCTTGGTGGACAAGATGGACAAATCCATGTCTAGAATGTATCAATTTCAGACAGCAGCGATTCCATACTCATCATGTTGGAAGAAGCCTTACGTGATTAATCTGCCATCAGGTGGCTGGTTATTCCTTTTGGGGTATGGTATCATATGGCAGGACTCATGTTTGTTCACCATTGCTTTCAAACGGGGCATTTAGCAGAAGTAATATCCAGATATCTGGGGGAAAAGAAGTCTAAGTTGTTAAGCCCATGCATCAATTCTGTCTGAAACCATGACCACATTTTTTCATGAGACCACTTAATAATTACTGGGTCACTGTGGAAAGAGGTCAACAAATCCACACGGCAGGACACCTTGTTCAGTCATCCACTAAAAGCTCCATATAGAGTCAGTCTTTTTGCATATTCACATAAATGTTCTCAAACTCTACAAGAGTTTAAAAGTCTAGATTGGTCTTTGCGCTAATCTTCCTTATCACCACCTCTCTAATCTTATTCCCCCAAGTCCCTGACTATCCAGTTAAATTATTAGGTATTGCCTATAAATTAATATAGATCTGTAGCTTATCCTGCTTTCCAGATAAATGGATCATGAGATGCCCTGTTTGAAGTTTTGCCATTGGGAATATTTGTTTTTCTATATGAACAATCAGGTCACCCCAGAGTGGGGTTGACATGATGAAGTGCTCCACTTCTATAGGTGGGGTGATTGAGCTGCATTAAAGGGGACAAACTGCTGTGTGATGTGGACAAAAGGAATACTTCTATACAACAGAGGTTCCTATAGGGTGCTTTTTAGTATTGTCATTTCCAGTGGAGACAACAGTAAATTGGAATTTTTTTTTTCTCAGTCACCTGCTTAGAGTTCTGTTAATGAGGATAGCGGTGTGGTTTGAGAGAACAAAGACAGCATGGCAGGAGTAAATATACTCAGAGAATGAGTCTTCTGCTTTTGAAACTTCTGTTGTTAGGACCTACTTGAACCAATTCACAAGGTGGCTTCCCTGGTGGCTCAGAGGGTAAAGCGTCTGCCTGCANTTAATGAGGATAGCGGTGTGGTTTGAGAGAACAAAGACAGCATGGCAGGAGTAAATATACTCAGAGAATGAGTCTTCTGCTTTTGAAACTTCTGTTGTTAGGACCTACTTGAACCAATTCACAAGGTGGCTTCCCTGGTGGCTCAGAGGGTAAAGCGTCTGCCTGCAGTATGGGAGACCCGGGTTCAATCCCTGCATCGGGAAGATCCCCTGGAGAAGGAAATGGCAACCCATTCCAGTACTCTTGCCTGGAAAATTCCAAGGACAGAGGAGCCTGGTAGGATATACTCTATGGGGTCGTGAAGAGTTGGACACAACTGAGCAACTTCACTTTGAACCAGTTCAAATAGAAATGATTTCCTGGGGATGATGTATGCTGCAAGGAATATCTGATTTTATAGCTCAGTAGTTGAGATAAAATATGGTTCACGGTGGGATGCTCAATTTCCACAGTCACATGTGTACTGCTCTCAAACATTGGATGCTCAATTTCCACAGTCACATGTGTACTGCTCTCAAACATTTGTTCTCTACTAGGAAACAACAGCAAAGTGAGACTTACCTAGGAGGAGAATGCCATAGTTATCCACTTTAAAAGATACTGCACTTTGAAATGTGAGGATATGCACCATAGTCTGGATCTTCCAGGGAGTCTTCTATTGCTTTGTGCCACATTGAAGGCTAGAAGACTTTCTGTGACCTGTTAATTATTTGCAGAAGCAGAGCTAAACATCATATATAATTTCTACAAAATACAAAAATTGAGCAAGCATCATTCCCCTTTCTTATGACAGTGGATGCATATTGGAATACTTTTCTTTCCTGTTGGAGGGGACATTTTGAGACACTGGTCTCCAGAAATTTCAGTCAACTGACAGGCCTCTGTATTTTTCATATCTTTTATCTTTTGATGGGGCTTGCCAGGTGGCATTAGTGGCAAAGAATCCACCTGCCAATGCAGGAGATGCAAGGGACACAAGTTCGGTTCCTGGGTTGGGAAGATCCCTGGAAAAGGAAATGGCAACCCACTCCAGTCTTCTTGCCTGGGAAATTCCATGGACAGAGGAGCCTGGTGGGCTTCAGTCTGTTGGGCTACAGAAAGCCAGACACAATTGAGCGGCTGAGCACACATCTTTTGATATGTATATGTTTTATGGGTACGGATGTGAGAGTTGGACCATAAAGAAGGCTGAGTGTCGAAGAACTGTTGCCTTCAAATTGTGCTGGAGAAGACTCTTGAGAGTCCCTTGCACTGCAAGGAGATCAAACCAGTCAATCCTAAAGGAAAT
>SJYX01004670.1:0-57880 GCA_006410675.1 Oreotragus oreotragus
GGCATTGAGGGCAGAGAGACGATGCCCACCGCTCCTGGTGAGATCTGGGTGCAGTGCTCACACAGAGATGTATTTTTGCACAGAACACGTGGTGTCAGAGAGTGCAGGGCCACCCTGAACGTCAAGTCCAGCCTAACAGCATGAGGAGGGCTGCCACTGCTTCCACCCACACAGCTCTATAAATAAAATGGCACACGACATTATGATTTTTTGGCCTGATTCTGCACATTTTTCAGGATTTCAGAATAATAATTTCTTAAATCCTGCGGTTCTAAACGGGACGGTTCTGTGACACTTTTGGTTGTCACGACACAGGTGGAGCTGCTACTGGCACGTGGCTGGGAGGTGCCACGGCTGTGGTAGCACAGGCCTCCTCCCTCCCCGACAAAGAATTATCTGGCCCAGGATGTCCATGGTGCCGAGGTTGAGAAACCTTGTCTAAATCCAAGGGATAAAAAACTTCAAACAAGAACCTGTTATCTTCGGTATGTGCAATGCATAAAAATAATAATTAGTCTCACTTTAAATGTTTCTCTTGCTTTATCCTGCACTCCCCACTCCACTCCTTGGATATTTTGCAACAATTCATTAGCAGTTTTCCCAGATGGGGATTCCTCTGCCACTCTCCTGGCAGAATTTAACTTCATGCCTCTTTACAATGAATGGTACATGCTCAACAACTGGTTAATCAAGCTACCACCTTGATCACTAATTAGCTTGGTGGGGATTTAGAGCGAGTATTTACAGTTAGAATTTTTCCATTAGTATTTTCTGCATCATGTGGTCTGGTGTCTTTTTGTATCAGTCCTTGTCTGTCTCGTGAGAGTCTCTTCAATTCCAAAGAGCAGACTTGGGAGAAGTTTATGAATTAATTCAGTGTGGTCTGGGGCCAAGATGGAGGGCAGCTCTAAATCCAGACCTGGGTGATATTATTTAGCTGGTGACACCCCGACACCCTGAAACCGTTAATCAAAAATGCCATCCATAAGCAATGTAGGTATCAAGAATGCTAAGCAACAGTCTGGCCAAGCGAAGAGCATGCTTTTCTTTTAGAAAATCAAGGTAACTGCAAAGCAGTAAAGAGATGCTGCTTTGTGAATAGAACAAAGGCATCTTTGTTAACAATAACAACATCCTTTCAATACAACCATTTTAATTTCAATGGCCGGTTATCAAAAGTTCTTAAACACAAATATACCTGGAATGAATACTGAGGTCATTTAAAGTTAAAAGTTTAAAATTAAAGAAATTTCTTTATACATACGTTCATTAGACACGTTATTTTCCCCCTAACTGGCATGCTAGTAATTTTAAAAACAAAAACAAAGGAGGCTTCATTTCTTTGTTCTAGTGAATCTCAACGGAAGTCATTCTTTATCTTTAGCTCAATGTTAACAGAGGGGCTTAAACTGTGTGTGACTAGGGGCTTTCAAAGAGTTTTATGGATGTGAAGAAAGATTTAATAATGAAGATACTCATTATTAACTTGTTCATAATAGTGAAAAATTGAAAACAACTCTGGGGCCTGATAGTATTATGCAGCAATTAAAAATGATGCATAAGAATATTGAACACTATAAAGAAATGGCTTTGGTATATTGTTAAATAAAATATTGGAGGTAAAAGAAATCATTTTTGCAAGAAAAAAAAGGATACACTTCTAAATGTTAACAGTGATTGTTTTGAGGAGTTGAAATTTTAATTTTCTCCTTTCGGTTATCTATATTTTCTAAATTTTCTACGTCAAATCTGAATTATTTCTGTAAGAAAGAAAAAGAATGTTATTTCAAAATCAATTATTCGGGGTCATTAGAAGATGGAACCATCAATCTGCACTGGTATAAGAAGATACACTTCAGAAAAGAGTATTTGCCGATTTTAGAATCATGATTCCCCCTCCTTTTTAAATGAAGAGTTAAGAAACAGTTGCAGAAAACTTTATCTCAAAGAAAAAAAAAAATCTCTCAATTAGACCACATAATAACGAACATTTCTAGGGAGTTCCCTGGTGATCTAGTGGTTAGGAGTCAGTGTTTTCACTGCCACGAACAGACAAAAAACAGAAAAAAGAATGAACCTTCTAGTATAGGGGGTTCTCTAAAAGATAATAATTTGGTCCCAGCCAATGCTGAAGGAAAATATGTTTGTTTAAATCGTGAACTATCCTCTCATACTATACATGCTTATGGAAATGATGTCAATATTCCTCAGTAATTTATGGAAAGCCTAATCAAGTGAAAATGTTCTTATTCAGGTTATCTTATAGAATGCACTACATCTTGCTTCAGCAAAGTGTATTACCTTGAAATCTATAAATGAGTCAATTTTTTAGTAAATCCAATTACATATGCCTGATGATGGATTATACTTTTGGAGTTGATTCATCTTCATTACTAATTGATTTTCAATGATCAGAGCAACTTCTCACAGTTTAGGTTCAGATCTCTTTGTCGCCAGCAAAACAGTGCTTATGTATATCAGATAAACTCTTAAAGGAATTCTGTGTCAATTATTTTGCAAATAACCGAATTTAATTTTCCCTTAATTTACTGATCTGAAAGGTCATACTTTACTTTTTTCAAAAATGAAGTCTTCTTAAACAAGTAACACTGGCCTAATGGCCTGATTTAAGAGACTACTGGAGCTAATACCAAAGTTCTTCTGATAAGGAAGCTGTATCCCAGTATCTTTGACACTTGGCCATCAGAGGGTGACTGATCATCTGGCGGCATAAATATTCTCTCTGTTGCAAGATTTCCTGCCTTTGTCCTCTTACAAGATCGTTTCTGTCCTTCTTTTTCTCACCCTCTTTCAGGTGAGAGAGTAAGCAGACCCCAGTCTTCTATTCCAGCATGTGAAGGTCGCACTAAATTGGCCTGGGTAGAACCCTCTCCTCTACCACCAGCCCAGCTTTATTAAAGAAGCTCTGGACTCAGGATTTGTTAAGAAGCTCCTTCAATTTCTTAAACCACGAACTACGCGAAATATACCACTGTATGAGTCTTGGTCTGCTTCAACTATTTTCAGCTTTGTTATAAAATGTGGATTTCAATTATTATTTACTTATTGAATCACTCAACTAAAGTGTGAATTATGTTCCATAGAAATAATTTAAATAGTACTGGATTATATAGAGAAAAGAGTTTGATTTCTTTTAACTTCCCGTATCAATCCTATTCCTTCTGGAGATAACCACTGACAGGTTTTTTTTCCTATGAATTTGCATGTATTACACATGCACATTACACACACACATACAGTCTCATTTATTTTCACATTTATGGAATCATACTATAGTATACTATATGATACAAGTTGCTCTGGCTTACTTTTTCCACTGATGGAAAATGAACATATCTCCATACCAGTACATATAGAACTACCTTATTCTTTTTAACACGCAATATTTATCATATGAGTGGTACCATAATTTACTTGACCATATTTCTGTTGAAGGACATTTACATGGAGACTATATTTTAGCTCTTTTAAGCAACACTACCCTGAATAGCTTTGTATTTACATTTAGGAATATGTATGTGTATTCCTTAAGAATGAGTATCTAGAGGTGGGATTACTGGGCTACAGATTATTTGTATTTCCCATCATCAATTTTTATAGAAACTGTTAGTGTGTTCTCCCACCTATCCAAATCTGATTATTACTTGTTTTAAATTTTACTATCAGATGGGCAAATGTCATATCTTCTTGCCGTTTTCATTTCATTTCTTGTGATTAGTAGAGAAGCTATCGGTTATTTGCATTTCTTCTTCCATGGTTTACCTATTCAGGTTGTTTACCTTTTTTCTACTGAGTGTTGGATTTTTGATTTATAGGACCTCTTTATATATTGTGGATATTAGTCCTCTGTTGGCTACATATATTGCAAATAGCTTCTCTTAATCTTTCAGCTTTGTTTATGGTGGCAATTTCCTTTCAATCATTTTATTAAAGATTTCACTGGAAGTGGAGGCAAGATTGTATATTTGAAAGGCCTTTAGGGTAGAAGTCAGCTGAATGTACAGAGACACTACAAATGCCACCAAACAAAATGTCTGCAGTTAGGAATCTTTCTTCATTAAAGTTTTAATAAAGAGTCATATAGCTTAATTCAATGACCTATCCAACGGCATATTTTATTTCCTTCTACAAATATTTTCTCTCCGTTTCCAGGCCTGTCAGCCTAAACAGAAGTAACTTTTTCTTCTGTTGTTGTTCTAAGTCAAAATGGAACTCTTAAACAAGTGGCTGGGTCAGAGGAAGCTCCAGTAATCAAGAATTAGGTCTGATACTCCTTTGACTTCAACAAAATGACGGCCCATCCTTTGGGAAGTGCTTTTTTTTTTTTAAAGGCTATAAATTTAACAGGTGCTTATTACGAATAGTTTACTTTTTTTTTTTCTGTAGTGAAAGTAGCTAATCCTCAAGGCTTGGTGTATACCCTTTCCTTGTAATTCAGATCACAAGATCTAGAACTGTAATCTACAGTTATGATTTTTTCTACAGTTCTTAATTTGGGGAGGTGGAGAGTAGTCAAGATCCCTTGAAAATGTGATGGAGTGCAATGGGTTCTCTCCAGAAAAATGAATGTAAGCAGACACACATAAAATGCTGCATAAGAGACATGGAACTTAAATTCATGATTCAGGAAACCTGCAGCCATTGGAAAATGCTGGCTTGGTGAAATCAACCAGCTAATGCTGGCCTTTGAGTCAGCTTCTTTCTCCAACTTCAGCTTGATTCTTTCGTTGTTAGACTGCTCTTGGGACTCCAGAATGATCTCTAAGTCATTTCTGTGAGGGAGTTTCATCTATACTAGCCAGAACAACCCCCTATTTTTTGGAAGGGTCAGGATTCATGAAATTCCACTCAATCACAGCCTCCCTTGGGCAACCCTCTGTGTTCCTCTCAAAATACTGTCAGATTCGTGAAGCAAAGCCAAGCTTTGGTGCAGCCGGGCTGCCTTCTTCTATTCACCTTTTCTTTTACCCCGTCTTCTAAAATATGCAGCTGTTTTTCTGCTCAGTGTTCCAGTCATGCAGGAGACACTCAGGGCTCAGGAATAAAGACCAACCAAGGCTCTGAAAACCAGACTCAGCTACTCCAACAGTAGAAAACGGCTGCACTTTAGGGCAAACAAGAGCAGAATAAAATCTGTTTAGGGAAATAGTTATTGTGACAGTCAAATGCTAAAATTTAGGAAGGATGCAAAATTAATCCTTGGGCAAGAAATGATTAGTCATTTATAGTGTCCTTTTTAAAAAAACAAAGCAAAATACAACTCAGTTAAGCACTGGAGGTGGTGAGTCTAATTAGGGAGAAAGACATCATACAGGGCTGCCAGTGTATAAAGGTATACAGTCTGGGCACTGTAGGAGCACAGCCCAGGGTCAATGGAACTAAAATTCAGCCCTCAGCCGACAGCACCCGCTCAATCTGCTTGGAAGGGGTGCCTTTTTGTAACGCTTACAAGGCACCATAGTTTAGCAGTTGGCCCTGAAGACATCTACTATTTTCTAGTCTAATTAAATTTGGACTGAATTAATTAAACTGTCCTTTCAATCTAATCTGATTTAAAGTTGTTCTTAAAACTTTTGGGACTTCTCTGGCAGTCCAGTGGTTAAGACTGCATTTCCAATGCAGGAGGCTCGGGCTCAATGCCTGATTGGAGAACTAAGATCCCACATGTCCTGTGCCATGGCCAAAAAATGAAACCAAAAACCAAAAAACAAAAAACCTTTAGGATTCACCTGGAGGGCTTGTTAAAACACAAGGGGGTGTGCTAGGATTCAGCAGGTTTGGGGTGGCGTCTGAGAATTTGAAACAAGTACCCCAGGGATGCTGACTGAGGTGGCAGGCCCAGGACCTCACTGGGAGAATAAGTGCCATAAGCTATAGGAAAGGGTTTCTTTACTTTGAACCCTTTCCATGTTTATTAGTGAGAGCCTCACTGAGCCTGTATAGACCAAAGAAAAATAAACAACTTCAGGTACTCAAAACTGAAGGGCTGTCCTGGTGGGCGATGACACACCCATTTACCTGAAAGGCTTGCAGTGCACAGCATTACCTTGCATAAGCAGGGGCTTGTGGGCAGGGTTCTTAGCATTTAGTTGATTGAGTATCTGTATCTGTGTAATGAAGGAGCTACCACTTTCCTGGCAAGTGGCTCAGCTGGGGACAACTATGCCAGTAATTTACATGAAATTGATGGGGTAGGTCTCAGACCCTTTGCTGAGTGAAAAGGCTGCTTGTTTTGGTTGGGGCTAGGACTGTATATATAGCGGGTGGAGGCCTTCTCTGGGGAGTACACGGTGCCCTGACGATCTACATCCAGTAAACCACATGCTGTTTTTCTGCGCTCAGATACAGAAAGGGCTTTTTGTCAGTAGGCTCCTTGAGTTAATTCCTGTCTCCACCTCTCCATCTTAAGTAGGTGTTCTCTTTTTAAAGGCCTTCCTTTGATGCGTTATTCTAGCTTTGGGTCCTTGTAATAGTCTGAGATTTTTTTTTTTTTTTTGGACTAAAAGTCTTTAAGTCTCTTGGTTGCCGAGGGCTTGGTTGAGATGGAAAAAAAATCGGCCCTTGTCCTCTGCACTCCAGCCGCTCCTCTACTAGACGCCCGCCCACATTTTCTCGTCCTTTATCCTGGATCTACTCAGACTCCCTTTTCTGGTCAACAGGCTTGCAGTGTTTCGTCTTCTTAGTTAGGGTGCAGCTACCCTTTTTCATGCTGCCTTTTCTGAAAAGTCCTTGAAGGCCTCGTGGCATTCCAGAGAGATCTATGATGTCGCCCTGTCTGCTGGTCTTCAGGATGGTCGAGTTTCGGCTCTTCAGGCTTCAGTTCACTGACCAAACTTCTCACCAGTTCAGCCTATTAGTCTTTGACTGCCCTTCTGAAATTCCCTCAGGATGTCAGGAGTGTGGACGAGTGCAAGCTGGGGGTACTTTTATGTGCCTTTCTTTCATGGAATTCTTGTTTTGGCCTTCTATCGCTATAAATACAGCAGTTGTTAACCTTTGGGGTGTCCCTCTAAGAATCTGTGAAAAGCTCCCCAGAAAAAACAACCAGAAAGATCTGTTTAATGATCTGGGGAAGTAGTCCCAGGAGACTCTCCCTCCTCCCATCTCACAACAGACAACCACAAAGAGGTGTTGCGGAGACTTGTGGCAGTGTGGCCACTCGGTGTAGTGCTGTCGGTGAACAGCATCGCGGGTCCTGGGGGTGTGCGATTACTACTGTTCTTTGGTTGCTGAGTAGTGTCCAACTCTTTGTGACCCTATGGACTGTAGCCCGCCAGGCTCATCCGTCCAGAGGATTTCCAAGGAGGAATACTGGAGGGGGTTGCCGTTTCCTTCTCCAGGGGATCTTTCCAGCCCAGGAATTGAGCCCAAGTCTCCTGCATTGCCAGGCGGATTCTTTACCGCTGAGTCACTAGGGAAGCCCTGGGGCATGTGATTAAGAAAAAGCAAATGGTGATCTTTCGAAAGCATCTCTTCTAGAGGTCTGCATTTGGGCAAACCAAGGAAGAGGCAAAGATGTATGCGCTTTTCAGAAGATGTGGATCTGGGAAAACTATGCAAAAAAAAAAAAGCAAAAAAAAAAAAAGCACACTCATAGTCTACAAAACCTTATTTTGAAAAATATGGTTCAGAAACAGCTGACAGTCACTGTCTTTGTCTGTTCAGTCCACTGTAGCTTTTCACTTTAAATTTGATGCCTTCAGCTAAGAAGAGAGAGGGCACTGGTGAAACAATGATACAAAGGCACCAAAATGCAATCGAGGTTATGCTGAGAACAAATTCAATGTGACTTAGGAAAAGGCCAAAGAGAAGAGCATTTTCATGAGGCAATCAGATCTGACCCAAGTCACCAACTGGGTGTGTTTGTTTCTTTTTATAGTCAAGGACTCAAGCCTCTGATGACTGATTCTGGGAATGTAGGGGATTCACGTGGACAAAATGATAGCACTGCAGATATGGGAAGTGTGGTTCATCCATCATGGGATGAAACAAACCTTGTTTCTTTTCACTTACTGGAAATATAGAGAACTAGTTTAATTCTTCTTGAATTACTTTTTAAAAAGCTAGAACAACAGTCTCAGTTAGAATTAAGGGGTCACCAATTTCTTTGCCCTTGAATCCTTGCAGAGTCCTTATATTTTTGGTGAGGGAGTGTTTCAAAGGACTTAAGTCAAAGGACTGCTTTCACCTGATATGATGCTTAACGACAAGATCAAGGAAGCATTGATCTTGAGGTCTGGGATACATTAGAGGGGTTTGAAGCCAGTCCAACAGAGGATTATAGAACCCTGCACTATCAAGCATCCAAACATCAAACATATTGAGGTCCTACTTAGTCAATAATTAAGTGCTGTGGTTATTTTAGACCAAGCTTCTATCATTACATTCTTCTTCATTATGTCCCACGGACAATGCTATTTTCAATACAGGAAGCAATAGCTCTGTCTTTGTTGTTGTCTTTCTAGGTAGCAGTTGAAGCCAGATGGACTGAAAGTCCAAGCCAATGTGTTATGAAGTTGTTCTGTAACTGATTTTGGGGGAGTTGACTTACCATACCACTCATCAACCCAAGCAAAAGCCTGTCTATGTCCAATCAGAAGAATATCTCGAACCACCTAAAAAAGAAAAAGAAGGAAGTTGACAGAATCCCAGGTTTGATTAAAACGATCTGGAAAAGGAATGGTTTCCAATTCTAGGAAACCTGACAGTTACAAATTTCTCCATCCCTCTGTCTATATGGGATGACAATTAGAGGGAGGCATACTTACTCTCAGCCCTTTCCCATGGTGTACATATACTCACTGTAAATTAATCTCTTTATCTTATTTGAAAGCTAGGCTGGAAGCTGTTCAAAATAATGACAACGATTTGGCAGTCACACAACAGTGACTGGAATGAGTCTCCAGGGCTGATCACCCTCGGACTTTTCTCTTCATTTATCTTTACCTAAAACAGGTTCTACTTTCCATTTGTGGAAGGGTGCATCTCACAGGTGCCAGGAGGTCATAAATGTTGGAAATCAAGCACATTTGTTTGGATAGAAAATCGCTTCCAAGACCAAAGCACTTAAAACTCTCTCTTCTCTAGTGAAGTATCCTATATATTGGTAATTAAAAAAATAATAATTGAAGGTGTGGGATTCAAGATAAGTAGATATCTTTCTAAGCTTGGCTTTCATGTATTATAAGTCACAGGAGGGAGCAGTTTAGTCAGCTATTATGTTAACTATTATTGAAAGTCATGGAATAAGAGACCTGAACCAGAGTAGAACATAATGGGAATGATGAACTTGACTGGAGATGAAAGGAATGAAATTATTTCTTATGGTGACACATAATGGCAATAGAAGATTAAGAAAAGTAATTGCAAAGAGTTTGTGTGTTATACCATTTATGTGCTTTTATTTCATGGAATTCTTTTTTTGCCTTCTATCGCTATAAATACAGCATGCCTTTTTACCTTTCCTAGATACTCAGTACTCTCCTTCCAACATTTCTTTCCTCCTGATAAACAAATCTAGCAATTGTCAAAAACCTCTTGTAGAAGGTTCGAGCATGTTTCATGAAGAAATGAAGGATTTTAATTCAGTGAATTTGCAGAAACAAGGGAAGGCCTTCATAATGAAGTGTTTATTATTCCAGGCCTGCGGCTGTCTAGTGAGGCTTTTATGATTTGGAAGGAGGAAACATATAATGGAACTAAGAAACAACATGAAGCCACACAAACTTGAGTGCTGAGTGTGTCAAATTCACGGAATTAAAAGAACAGCATTGAGGCATCAGTAAATATGCCCTATTGCATTAAGCACAACACAGCTGTCTGCTGGAAACAAGAATCCAATAATGTGCTAACGGCTCGCTTTCGAACATTTTCCCCCCGTTAACTGTGAATAGATTCTTCAAAAACAAAAGGTGTTCAGAGAAAGGCATCCCTGGCACTTGAAACCCACGCAAATAAGAGCCTCAGATTCTCATTAGTGGCTCATGTGCCACAGCAGGTGTGTTTTGGGGGTGTTGATGACACTTCATTATATTTGGAAATGGGCAAGGGGAATGTCTATTGCTAGAGTGTAATTCTTATAGGTATTTTAAAGAAACAGAGTCTCAAAACTAGAAAAGAAACACAGTGACCCCTGTGGCAATCTAAATATGTTTTGTCAGAAGATGAGATAATGAAACATATAATGGTAGGGGCCCCAGTAAGAGGAGATCATTTGGTTTTTTTTTTTAAAAAGGTGGGATGCTGTAGGAAGTCAAGAATATACTGCCAGAGACAGACACAGAGCTGAGGCTGGAAAATATTTACTCTGGACTTTCTTCCTTCTTAATAACTGGGACACAGCAGGAAAACAGCAGGTCCCAGAACTTGATTTCTATGTGTGCCACTTGGCTCTCACCCCTCGCTGGGCAAAAACGGATTCTGGAGCTCAGCAGATTAGTACATTTCTGTGTCTCAAATTTGCTCTAGGCCCTGCTATTATCAGTAAAGCAAGTTCAATCTGTTTCTTGGACCCAAATTCCAGATTTACACATTTTACTATCAATTGGCTCCCCAAGCTCAGTAGACAAATCCATCTAAGTAACAAACAGCTCAGTGCATTAAGGTTAAATTCCAGTGCCCCCAAAAGAATTTCAGAAAGCTATTATCAGTTTTTAAATGGAAAAATAAACAGATATCCAGCCTATCTGGAATGTGGAGACAACTTGGATAGTACTTATTCTCATGAAAATAGGAGTTAAAAAGGGCATTGCTCAGCACTGCATTTCCAATTAATTTCCATGAGGATAAGAGTTACGTTCAGTTCAGTTCAGTTGCTCAGTTGTGTCCGACTCTGCAACCCCATGAACTGTAGCACGCCAGGCCTCTCTGTCCATCACCAACTCCTGGAGTTTACCCAAACTCATGTCCATAGAGTCGGTGATGCCATCCAACCATCTCATCCTCTGTCATCCCCTTCTCCTCCTGCCCTATTAATCTTTCCCAGCATCAGGGTCTTTTCGAATGAGTCAGCTCTTCCCATCAGGTGACCAAAGTATTAGAGTTTCAGCTTCAACATCAGTCCTTCCGATGAACACCCAGGACTGATCTCCTTTAGGATGGACTGGTTGGATCTCCTTGCAGTCCATGGGACTCTCAAGAGTCTTCTCTAACACCACAGTTCAAAAGCATCAATTCTTCTGTGCTGAGCTTTCTTTATAGTCCAACTCTCATATCCACACATGACTAGTGGAAGAGTTATATTAGAAGCACCCAATAAACTTAAGTCATCACTAAATGGGTTCCTGCTACAAAATTAACATGTTTAGCCAAAGGAGGTATACAACTAAAACCTGTGTTTTGAGCTTATCCATAATTCTTTGGTAACAGAGCTAATAAAAGGGGAGAAATGCTGGGGTACGTCATCTAATGGGAACACTGGGGTTTCTTCTGCCTCTTGGGGCATCTTTTACTTCAGGTGTCTAAATTTGCAGGATCTTTTGAACAAGGACTATCCTTGGGGGGCAGGGCACACAAATAAACCCTGTGCCTCTGCCTGGAACCTGAGTGCCCAAGTACCAAGTACAAGAACCTCTCTTTGGAACTAGGATAGCCTGAGAGAAACATACTTTGAGAGCCCAGCTTCCTGAGCAGACTCACCCAATAGGCATGGAAGTCACAAAATGAGAGATGAAGTGTAAGATATCTGCTAGTAGAAGAAAGTTAAACAGTAGGCAAAATTCATTTTCATGGAAACAGGGTTTTCTAGATGCAGGTAACTTGTGTTGGTTCAGTGCTTAAACATCTGTTGGGCATTGGGCACTCTGGCTCACAACAAAGACAGTTACTGTGCCCACAGCCCAGGAACTGCCAATCATTCACTCACCTTGTGCACAAATTGTTCCACTCTGGTTTGAAGCCCCCAGACCTCAAACTTCACGGTCACCAGCTTGTAGGAACACATGATGGGCTGATGACTGTCTCTCCAGCCTTCCCTTAACTGGCCCCGTCCTGTCTTCTCTGACTTGAAGTGTTTAGGATCCTGGAGGAAAAAAATATATCAAAGAAATGATAACTTAAAAGTTCAACCATCATTTTTATGAAATAAATGAATACAGAAAGCTAAGTGAAAGAAACCGTCACCATAATATATACCTCAAGGAAATGAGTGCTTCTGGGGAGGGAAGGGGTGGTGATCTCGAGTGTGGCTATGTAGCATTTTTGAATCTTCAGTACCAACTATGCCATGCTATCACCTGAACCAACCCAGGAACTGCCACTGAAATTATAGGTATAGACCTGGGAAGAGTATGGTGATAACGTTATATATGAAAAAGGCACAAGCATAGAGTTTGGTTCCTAACAAGTGCTCAAGTGATGTTGGCCATTATTGTACTTCCCAAGGCAGTCAGTGAAGCCTCTGACGCTCAGCCCTACAGTCCAGGGAAGAGACAGCAATGCCTTTCCAAAGCACCCTGGAATTGCTGGTAAAAGATCTGATGTTTAAGACGATGGGACTATTTCCTGCCTGACTTGTGTTCTTACACCACAAAATACCAGCAGGAACAAAGAGAGGAGACCAATAAATCAAGAGAATACCACGAGATTATAGGAGAGAATCTCCAAAGACGGCCCCCATTCACTCCCTCCCTCACTGTGCCTGCGTATCGTTCCTCTCACCAAGCTGTGGAGGCTACTTCCCCTCCTCATGAATCTAGACCGGTCTGTGACTTGCTTTGACCAAAAGAATGTGGCAGAAGAGGCACTGTGTCAGTTTGGGTCTTTAAGAGAAGCTGGAAACCAGAAGTCTGCCACAATGCAAAATGTCTTGTTTGATTATCCTGAGACCATCATGGAGTGAGGAAGCCCAAGCCAAGCCTGCCACATGGAGGGCCACGTGGAGAGAGACTCACTCATTCTGGCTGAGAAGCCAGATACACGAGCGATAAAGCCATCTTTAATATTTCAGCTCAAGCCTATACCATGAGGAACAGGAGATCCTGTCCAGCTAAGCCCAGCTGAGATGGCAGAATTGTGAGAACTACCACACTGTTGTTTTAAATCACTAAATTCTGTTTTCCTGAATGGCTAGTCAGTCATTCTATTACTGGCTTATATATTCCTTCTTTTTTTCTCCACACCATGCCGCTTGTGAGATCTTAATTCCCCAACCAGAGACTGAACCCAGGCAGTGAAAGCACAGAGGCCTAACCACTGGACCGCCAGGGAATTCCCATAAGCTGCTAAATTCTGGAACAAACTGTTACTTAGCAAAAGAGCAAAACAGAAACATCATGTGGATTCCAAGCAGATGTAATAACTGGATCTCCAAAGACAAAAGGGAAGGAATGCTGCTTTGTTCTTTGCCAGCACTCTCCAAAAGTTCGTACCATTAGCTACATCCACAAAAACTACACACGAGGAAATGCACAGCTGCCGGGCCGTTCCTGCAACTTAAAACACAAAAGCTGGAGTTAAACAGGGGAAGCTGGTTTCTTTCCCCGTCTGCCTTTTGACTTTCCCACAAGAGGGACATGATGGTGAATAATGAGCTCACCAACAACTATCTTGAGGCTCAAAAGACATGGCTGCCACATTGTGGCCGGTCAGAATATACAAAGGCAAACCCTCATGAACCTGAGTGACGGTTGTCCTACTCCAGGTAGCAACTGGGTAAACAAAGGATAGTTGCAGAGCCAGCAAGCAGTTGAAAGCAAGAGGCCAAAGCTCCTGGCAACCCAGACATGTAAGGGACAAAGGGCCCGGCAAACAAAGCAAGTGTGGCTGTGGACTGAGCTGCCTTCCTCTGTCTCATTCCTGTGCAGCAGGCCTGAGAAAGGCCTGCAGATGGAGGCCCCTGGGTCAGCTGGGCACACCCACACTCGCCTTCCCAGCACTAGTAGCTGATTCATGGACTAGCCCCAGCTTGTCCTTTCCACTGACCACTGCGGAACTTGAAACAATACCTATTGTAGAATCTTTGTGTAGATTCCAGACATCTCAAGAATGAAATAAGGCTCTGCAATATTAAAGGTGAAACACTGGTAGACTGCATTTCCAAAGTCGTTGAAACTTGTGGGGCCTCACGGCAAACTTCGGATCTGAGAAAGACTAGAGAAGTACTGCCTGCAGGTTGAAAACTATGGAGACGCTTAAATTTGTGTGTGGTTCCTTTTCCTCGTGGAACTACAAAAGCGTAAAATGATACCAGGCTATCATGAAATAAAGCTTTGGGAAAACGTTAGAAGAGTGTATTGTATTTTCAAGATGCAGAATGGGATTTTTCAGTTGGAAGTGGTATTTGACTTCATACTCTTGGTTTTATGGATAAGGATACTGAGGCCTCAAATTAAAAAATGTTTTTTGTCCTCAAACCACAGGCGCTTGGTAACAGGTTTGGGACAAGAATACTAGCCTCCCCTAGTTCTAGCCCAGTGTTCTTTCCACTACATTTAGTTTTAATATTAAACAGAAAAAGGGTGGTTTTGTTATAGCCAGATGCCAAAGAAGCAATTAACAATTGGGCTTTTTATGGCAACAGTGTGTTGATTTTTTGAGAGTCTGGTGTCATATCCACAGCTGCTGATTTCATCTAGTAAATTTCATACATGGCCTATAATTAGTGATTCACTTTCAAAGAGCTAGAGGGAAGTAAGGGAGAAGGATTTACCAGAGGACTCCATTAATTCGAAACTCAAGATTAGAAATGAACATCCAGCTGAATGCCTCTGGGTGACAATAAGAAAAATAAATATACAAATAAAAATCCAAACCAACTACTAGGTCTTATTTGAAGTATTCTGATCACTGCAAATGTCCCCCTTTACACAGTCTACCCCTTCCCCTCTATTCATTTTCCCTACCTTTTCCCCAAGTACTCATTTCTCTTGAAATCATCACCTTCAAATCTCATTCTCTCACTTGGGTTTGTGAACATAAATATCTAAACTGTCCCATTCATACAGCAGTTGACCTTTCTTACAACTTAAAAATTTTATTTTTAAAATTTCTAGTTTGTTTCTTTCTTTGGCTATAGTATTTTGTATTCTGGTTTTAGAAAAGGCAGAGGAACCAGAGATCAAATTGCCAACATCCGATGGATCATGGAAAAAGGAAGAGAGTTCCAGAAAAACATCTATTTCTGCTTTATTGACTATGCCAAAGCCTTTGACTGTGTGGATCACAATAAACTGTGGAAAATTCTGAAAGAGATGGGAATACCAGACCACCTAACCTGCTTCTTGAGAAATCTGTATGCAGGTCAGGAAGCAACAGTTAGAACTGGACATGGAACAACAGACTGGTTCCAAACAGGAAAAGGAGTACATCAAGGCTGTATATTGTCACCCTGCTTATTTAACTTCTATGCAGAGTACATCATGAGAAACGCTGGACTGGAAGAAACACAAGCTGGAATCAAGATTGCNGTGTGTTCTTACACCACAAAATACCAGCAGGAACAAAGAGAGGAGACCAATAAATCAAGAGAATACCACGAGATTATAGGAGAGAATCTCCAAAGACGGCCCCCATTCACTCCCTCCCTCACTGTGCCTGCGTATCGTTCCTCTCACCAAGCTGTGGAGGCTACTTCCCCTCCTCATGAATCTAGACCGGTCTGTGACTTGCTTTGACCAAAAGAATGTGGCAGAAGAGGCACTGTGTCAGTTTGGGTCTTTAAGAGAAGCTGGAAACCAGAAGTCTGCCACAATGCAAAATGTCTTGTTTGATTATCCTGAGACCATCATGGAGTGAGGAAGCCCAAGCCAAGCCTGCCACATGGAGGGCCACGTGGAGAGAGACTCACTCATTCTGGCTGAGAAGCCAGATACACGAGCGATAAAGCCATCTTTAATATTTCAGCTCAAGCCTATACCATGAGGAACAGGAGATCCTGTCCAGCTAAGCCCAGCTGAGATGGCAGAATTGTGAGAACTACCACACTGTTGTTTTAAATCACTAAATTCTGTTTTCCTGAATGGCTAGTCAGTCATTCTATTACTGGCTTATATATTCCTTCTTTTTTTCTCCACACCATGCCGCTTGTGAGATCTTAATTCCCCAACCAGAGACTGAACCCAGGCAGTGAAAGCACAGAGGCCTAACCACTGGACCGCCAGGGAATTCCCATAAGCTGCTAAATTCTGGAACAAACTGTTACTTAGCAAAAGAGCAAAACAGAAACATCATGTGGATTCCAAGCAGATGTAATAACTGGATCTCCAAAGACAAAAGGGAAGGAATGCTGCTTTGTTCTTTGCCAGCACTCTCCAAAAGTTCGTACCATTAGCTACATCCACAAAAACTACACACGAGGAAATGCACAGCTGCCGGGCCGTTCCTGCAACTTAAAACACAAAAGCTGGAGTTAAACAGGGGAAGCTGGTTTCTTTCCCCGTCTGCCTTTTGACTTTCCCACAAGAGGGACATGATGGTGAATAATGAGCTCACCAACAACTATCTTGAGGCTCAAAAGACATGGCTGCCACATTGTGGCCGGTCAGAATATACAAAGGCAAACCCTCATGAACCTGAGTGACGGTTGTCCTACTCCAGGTAGCAACTGGGTAAACAAAGGATAGTTGCAGAGCCAGCAAGCAGTTGAAAGCAAGAGGCCAAAGCTCCTGGCAACCCAGACATGTAAGGGACAAAGGGCCCGGCAAACAAAGCAAGTGTGGCTGTGGCCTGAGCTGCCTTCCTCTGTCTCATTCCTGTGCAGCAGGCCTGAGAAAGGCCTGCAGATGGAGGCCCCTGGGTCAGCTGGGCACACCCACACTCGCCTTCCCAGCACTAGTAGCTGATTCATGGACTAGCCCCAGCTTGTCCTTTCCACTGACCACTGCGGAACTTGAAACAATACCTATTGTAGAATCTTTGTGTAGATTCCAGACATCTCAAGAATGAAATAAGGCTCTGCAATATTAAAGGTGAAACACTGGTAGACTGCATTTCCAAAGTCGTTGAAACTTGTGGGGCCTCACGGCAAACTTCGGATCTGAGAAAGACTAGAGAAGTACTGCCTGCAGGTTGAAAACTATGGAGACGCTTAAATTTGTGTGTGGTTCCTTTTCCTCGTGGAACTACAAAAGCGTAAAATGATACCAGGCTATCATGAAATAAAGCTTTGGGAAAACGTTAGAAGAGTGTATTGTATTTTCAAGATGCAGAATGGGATTTTTCAGTTGGAAGTGGTATTTGACTTCATACTCTTGGTTTTATGGATAAGGATACTGAGGCCTCAAATTAAAAAATGTTTTTTGTCCTCAAACCACAGGCGCTTGGTAACAGGTTTGGGATAAGAATACTAGCCTCCCCTAGTTCTAGCCCAGTGTTCTTTCCACTACATTTAGTTTTAATATTAAACAGAAAAAGGGTGGTTTTGTTATAGCCAGATGCCAAAGAAGCAATTAACAATTGGGCTTTTTATGGCAACAGTGTGTTGATTTTTTGAGAGTCTGGTGTCATATCCACAGCTGCTGATTTCATCTAGTAAATTTCATACATGGCCTATAATTAGTGATTCACTTTCAAAGAGCTAGAGGGAAGTAAGGGAGAAGGATTTACCAGAGGACTCCATTAATTCAAAACTCAAGATTAGAAATGAACATCCAGCTGAATGCCTCTGGGTGACAATAAGAAAAATAAATATACAAATAAAAATCCAAACCAACTACTAGGTCTTATTTGAAGTATTCTGATCACTGCAAATGTCCCCCTTTACACAGTCTACCCCTTCCCCTCTATTCATTTTCCCTACCTTTTCCCCAAGTACTCATTTCTCTTGAAATCATCACCTTCAAATCTCATTCTCTCACTTGGGTTTGTGAACATAAATATCTAAACTGTCCCATTCATACAGCAGTTGACCTTTCTTACAACTTAAAAATTTTATTTTTAAAATTTCTAGTTTGTTTCTTTCTTTGGCTATAGTATTTTGTATTCTGGTTTTAGAAAAGGCAGAGGAACCAGAGATCAAATTGCCAACATCCGATGGATCATTGCTGCGATTCATGGGGTCGCAAAGAGTCGGACACGACTGAGCGACTGAACTGAACTGAACTGAGGTATAGTATTTCATATAGTATTTTGATTCTGATTCAAGCTCAGTTATATCATTTATTTTTAATAAAGTAACTGGATTGTTTTATGTTTTAAACTTTGATTTCCAGGTTTTCCTATTTTAAAATAAAATTTATAAACCTCTGACTTCATCTTGATGCCGAAAAGTTGGCCTCTGTGCAATGGTGCTGAATCAAATCGTGCAGATAGTTTTGGGTGAAGTAGAAAAGAACAGCTTTATTGCTTTGCTATGCAGAGGGGAGCAAAGTGGGCTTGTGCCTCAAAAATTGTGAGTTTCCAACCTGGGAGGATTTGGTGAGGAGTTTTATAGTAATGCTTTAAGGGTGGAGTTGCAATAAGGATGGGGTGTACGCAGAGCCAACAGTCCTTTAATCTGACCTTAGATGGTCTCCCAATGAGTTTCTGTGGTTCCTTTAATCTGGCCTCAGGTGGTCTCCTCCCTTGTTGCTGCATCCCCTCCCTTCCCTGACTGTTGTTGTTCAGTTCCTCAGTCGCATTGGACTCTTTGTGACCCATGGTCTGCAGCACGCCAGGCTACCCTGTCCGTCACCATCTCCTGGAGCTTGCTCAAATTCATGTTCACTGAATCGGGGATGTGACCCAACCATCTTGTCCACTGTCGTCTCCTCCTCCTCCTGCCTTCAACCTTGCCCAGGATCAGGGTCTTTTCCAGTGAGTCAGCTCTTCACATCACGTGGCCAAAACTGTATTGAGCTTCAGCTTCAGCATTAGTCCTTCCAATGAATATTCAGGATTGATTTCCTTTAGGATTGATTGCTTCCCCATCTATTGGGCATGAAGTGATACGACTAGATGCTATCATCTTAGTTTTTTTGAATGATTTGCAACGGTTAGAATCTGCCCTTTGGGACTCAGGGAAGGTCATGGAGGTTGGAGTCTATTCCTTACACACAAGAAAAGGGGACAGAAAAAGGCCCCCAAACCACAGATCTCCTGGAGCCAAGAGAAGCTAGAAGAGGCAAGAAAGGATTTTCCCCTAGAACCCCACTGTCACTAAGAACTTCTATTGTCCAGAACTGCGAGAGAAACCTCGGAGGATGAGGAGTAAGGTTAAATGCCCATTGCCTCTGATCAAATTTGTCTTGGGTGGGGTCTCTGCATCCAGCATTTCAGAAGCTTCCCAGGTGCTGAGTTTAACCATGACTCTAAGGTACAAGTGTCATCTCTGTGCTCCAAATGAGGAGCCTGAAGTTCAGAGATAACAGCTGACGTATCCACAGTCTAGGGCTCGAGCTCAGGTCAAACCGACTCCCAGACCTGGGCTCCCTGCACCTAGACTGTGAAGATTCTCATCTGAAATTCTGGCACGATCCGTCAGAGGGCAGCTGGGGTCTCCTCATCTGCATGAAGGTGTTAATACTAACTCCGCTGTGGGACTGCTACAGGGCTTAAGCTGGATAATGTCGGGAAGTCCACAGCCCAGTACCCAACTGGTGGCACATGAGACAGAGGGGATGTCCCAGAGTGATAAGAAGCATATGCTACTGAAACATCCTTGAGAGATACCACAACTAAATTTCCTCAAATCTCAGGAAGCTCCTCAGAAGAAAGGAAGCAGGAATATCTTAGGCGCTGTAGGATTACTTCATTGTTATCCTATGGTTGAGTGTATGGAAAAATGATGGCCAAAAAACATGGCTGTCCACCATCATGCTGGTGTCTCTGTGCCAGTGGGAGGCAGTTGGGCATTTCCATTTTCTGGAAGCTGTTGCCCACCAGTGTCCATAACGATGGTGGTGGAAGAAATCCCAAGAAAAGAGTTTTTGCTTATTGAATGCTTATGACTAGGTTCTGGGCCAAAGGACAAATGAGTCTTCAATATTAGACTCATTTCCTTTCCCTCTTTCTCTTATGTTTCAGGTACAAAGCTGACAAAGCAGAGAGCAAGGCAGATTGCCCCACTATAGGCTGCTCCCTTGGAGGAAGGGATTGTACTGATGGCACCAGGTTCTGAAACTACATGAGGGCACACACAGGAGATGGTCTGTCCAAGCTGGGAGCTTCCCTGGCAGGTGGACACCCTCGGCGGCTATCTCCCCATGTTGGGATGGGCCAGCCTTGCATCAGACAATCTGAGCATCCTCGGGGTTATTAATAGCTTTCCTCCTGAAGAGCTGAGAGCTACACAGAGATAAATGCAATCCTTTCCTTTCAGTAATCTTCCCAGCTAGGGTGGAGCTTGTTTCCCTAACGGGGAACCCAGCTGTATTTAAGTTTGCTAAGGTGGTTGTTCAAAGTACCACAAACAGGCTGGCTTGAACAGCAGAAATGTACTCTCTCAGGATTCTGGAGGCCAGAGGTCTGAGATCAAGGTGTTGGTGGGGTCGGTCCCCACTGGGGGCTGTGAAGAGGACTCTGTCTTGCCCCTCTGTGCTCGCCCTGGTGGTTTGGTTTGCTGAGGATTTTGGTGTTTCTTGACTGGCAGGCGTACGCTCTGGTCACACGGTGTTCACCCCGTGCGTCTCCACATCATCTTTCTTCTGCGCACGTCTGTCTTTGCACCTAAACTGCCCCCTTTCCTAAGGAAACAGTCATATTGGACTAGGCACACCGAACCTCACTTTCACTTGATTACCTCTGTAAAGACCCTATTTCCACATAAGGTCACACTCTCAGGTATTGAGGGTCAGGACTTCAACATATCTCTTCTGGGGGGCACCCAGGTCAACCTCTAACACCAAGTCAGAGAGGTTTTCACAAGGGAAATCTAGGTTCCCCTCTGACTCCTCCATAGCGTGTTCATCCACTCGGCCAATGCTCTTGCTTTGAGGGCTCCGCCCTGCACCTGGCTAGCTGGGAATGCGCCAGTCTGCAAGTTCCTCTGGCTTGGGGCTTCTAAATTCATCCACAGCAAGAGCCCTGGCTCTGAATTTCATCGGTGCTCCCTAGGCCTGGCAGATGGCAAATTGGACGCTTGTTGTTAAAGCCCATCTGTATGGAGGGAGCTGAGCTGGTGCCAGGGCTTCTCCCTGGGGCCAGATGGACCACACTGGCCACCCTTCCCTCGGCGCGGGTGCATCTTCTTCAGAAGGCTTCCTCCTTCCTCATCCCGGAGGTCGGTCACACCTTTGGGTTTCATCTATCTCGCACTTGGACAAAGCAGAACAAAGATGACGCTAAGGGCTTTGATTAGTGCAGCCAACGTGAAACTGTGTCCCTGCATTTGTCAGGATCTGTCTCATACCTGGGAGGTGCAAGGAGAAACCCACAGGAGGTCTCAGCCTGGATGGAGCACAGCTTGCATCTCCAAGGCAATATTATTGGCCGACATTCACTGAGATATAAAGTCTCTGTGATTAATTACTCTTTCAATCTGAACCACAAAGGACTATAGCCAACAGGGGCTTGCCCTGTTAATTGAAATTAGAAGTCTTTGATAAATGTTAAATGAAAAAGGGCTAAGCAGTCACTGGCTAGGAAATGCTACATTATATAACTACAATGCTCAGCCCTCAAGTAAGGATGAACTAACCCATCTGAAAGACATCCGATTTTTTTTCCTGCATTTGGGAACTTTTCTTGAAGACTCCAAAGTGGTGTTATTTTCATTCCCCTTTAATGAATGGCCCTTTTGATCAGGTTAAGATGTAGCCCCTGATTTGGACCAACGTTTCTTTTGTACAGCTTGCAGGATCTTAGTTCCCCCACCAGGGATTGAACCTCGGGCTCTTGGTAGTGAAAGCGTGGAGTTCTAACCACTGGACTGCCAGGGGATTCCCTGGACCAACATTTCTTGAACTAGAATCCTAAAAGGGATGCACAGAAAAATTAAAGAGCTTTCAAAGAAGTTAGTCCCCAAAGATCACATATTAAAGGATTCTATTCATATGAAGTGTCCAGAACAGGGAAATCCAGAGACAGGAAAATTAGTGACTGCCTAAGGCTGGGTTTGGATTGAGGGTAAAAGAGTAGGGGGTGTGATAGCTACAGCATACAGGGTTTCTTTATTGGGCTGGTGAACATGTTTACAATTCGATTGTGATGATGGTTACCCACATCAGTGAATAGACGAAAATCCACCGAATTCTATACTTTAAATGGGTGAATTGTATGGTACATGAGCTGGATCTCATAAAGGTATTTAAAAAAAAAACCAAAACCCAAAAGAACTAAGGAGCTTTCAGCGCACTTGAAAACTGACCAAAAACTTTACTGAAAGGTCACCTGCTATGCATCAGTTAAAAAAATAAAACCCTAAATGCAAATTGTGGCCAGAAGCAGCCACTTCTGGCTTTGTTAGCAGTTAATACCTAAAGTGCTATTTTTAAAGCATTTGCTCTTGGCACTAGCGCGCACAGCACACACCGAGCGATTTGTGCTAGTCCTCTGCAGAGCGAGACTCTTAAAGGAACTTGACTCAGAAGGTGTGTCTGACATGCAGAAAGGCAGAGAAAAAGGTGGCTGTGGTGGTGGGGGGAGTGTTTTGGTGGGTGTTCTGAGCCTTTCTCGGTTCTAATTCAGGGCCAGAAAAACTCAAGACTCTCTACTTGAAGAAGAGGAAGCGTGAGAATGGAAAATTTGAGCAAACCCCAAAACCACTGAGTAGTCAAAGGCCTCTAGCCTTGAGGGTGATGACTTTTAGGGGCTATGGAAAAGATGAAGGCAAAAGAGAACCCTGAGAGAGGTGGTCAGGAGAAAGTGGAGCATGGAAGGAGGGAAAAGTCATGAAACTAGTTAATGCTCATCAAATACTTGCTGGGAACCAGAGCCTGGATCCAGCACTTTGGGTACACTCTCTTATTTAATCTTTGTGATAGAAGAAATATATGTGAGGTGACTCAGGGTGCGGTCCCTAGATGCCTCAGGATAGGGCTGGGTCTCAGAAAGATTGTTTAGTCGGCTGTCCTCTGGGGTAGGGAGAAGAGAGAGGCTGGTGACTGAAATATACAAACGCTTGACAGTGAGATCTGGAGAGCTTCCGGGTTGGTGAATACATCTCTGTGCCGGGGCCGTGGGTGGCATGCTTGGAGAGGGCATGCAAGCTGGTACCCCCCTCCCTTATACTTGCCCTATGCATTTTACCCATGTGGCTGCTCCTGAACTGTACTCTTTCTGAAAAAATGAGTAAATGTAGATCAACTGTTTTCCTGAGTTCTGTGAGCCTTCCCAGCAAATTCTTGAATGTGAGGATGATGCTGTGGGAGGAAGGGAAAAATAACCATAGTGTGGTGGCCTTGGGCTTGTGACTGGCATCTGAAGTGCAAGTGGTCTTGTAGGACTGAGTCCTTGAACTTGTGCTATATGATGCTAAAGAAAGGAAGTGTCAGAACTGAAGTATTGACACCTGGTTGGCATCAGAGAATTGGAGAATTTGTGAGTCTCAGAGCAAACAGAAATTCCCTCACTACAAAACCTCTCAAGTAGTATGCTATTATCTTCATTTTGTGTAATGTCCAAAAGAATGCCCCCTTCCTATTTCCAGACTCACTCTCCACAGCTCTAACTCAGCGTCCTTGCCACAGGCTCCTTCCACAAGCCTCCTCCCCTTCAGAAATCTCCAGATGGGAAGCAGGCACCAATCAGTCTCTACGTTCTCCTACGAACTTCTAGGGCCATTTTGCAGCCTTGCCCCAGACTCATGAGATGGCAGAGTTGTGTGTGGATCTGCAGGTCCCCAGCTTGGCAAATAGCCTTTTTTTTTCCCCCACCAGATACTCCATGGGGTCGCAAAGAGTTGGACATGACTTAGTGACTTTCACTTTCACTCCAATTTCCATAATTAATTCTCTTGGAATATTCCCTTCACATGGCTTTGGGGTTAGGTAAGGATACCCCAAATGACTCTGAGAATTCCCCTCCCCCATCTCCAAACACAGACTGGGAATGGGGGAGAGATGGAAGACAGGCGCCATGGCAAGAGGGCCAGCTGAGCCACCTGGGCCAGTCCTGAGGTACCTGACCACACTGATGAGCAGCTGCTGGGGAATGTGGAATTACAACTTCTCCTTGTCCCCAGCTTTGGGCCTGGTTCCCAATTCCAGAGCAACAAGAGATGGCTCCCTATTATCCTGTTACACAAAGCTAATCTGCTCCTTCAGGCAGAGATGACTTTTTATGTATAAGATCACCTCTAATCAAAACCAGTAAAGTTATTCAAGGGCCCACCAGGAGAGGATCCCCTGCCTTACTCTATGTGACAGTGAGAGGCCAGGCACCAGCTCTCCTAATGGCCTGGAAGCCAAGCTCTTCCCAGAAAGGAGTGCCATTAGGACTTGGCTCTGTTGGCAGACTTTGAGCTGGGACTGCATGTTGTGGACTGTTTGCGCTCACTCTGATCTTAGCTGTGTTCTTTGGACAGTCGGTATGAAACATAACGAAGCATATCATCTATCCATACTGAGGATACACAATTTGGCCCATGGATAGCATAAGTTCCTGAAATAAAAAGCTGATAATAGACTAACAAATATTCTTGATGAGTTGCAACATGGCAACAGTGATCAGCACTGGATTCACTGTCCCTGAATCTAAGCTTGCTCCTCATATATGGTATTATTTTGGGAAACCTGGACCTCCAACTTGTTGAACAGAAACTGGGGTAGAGACAGTCAATAAGCTCTGTATTTGGAGGCAATAAAAGATTCCCATTTTTAAAGCTGGAATAGATTTCAAACTTATTTTAGCTTTGAAACTCATTTTGTTTTTCAAAATATAATATTATTTAGGGGACTGCCCTAGTGGTCCAGGAGTTAAGAATATGCCTTCCAATGCAGGGATGTGGGTTCAGTCCCTGGTTGGGGAACTAATATCCCACATGTTGTGGGGCAACTAAGCTCGTACACTGCAATTACAGAGCCCATGGGCTCTGGAGCCCACACACGACAACTGGTGAGATGCCCACACGCTGCAACTAAGACCAGAGGCAACCAAAACTAATTAACTAACTAAACAAAAACTACAAGCTGCAGCTTATAAAAAACACTATCTGGAACCCCAATATATAAAGCAGGTAAAAATGAAGAGTGGATTCTTTGTACTATTTCAACCTTCATTATTTGAATTCCCTGGTGGCTCGGATGGTAAAGAATCTGCCTGGAACGCAGGAGACCCAGATTCGACCCCTGGGTCGGGAAGATCCCCAGGAGAAGGGAACGACAACCCACTCCAGTATTCTTGCCTGGAGAATCCCATGGATAGCAGAGCCTGGCGGGCTACAGACCAGGAGTTGGACACGACTGAGTGCCCCTCACTTTCACTTTCATGTCATTGCTTACTGGGCTCTGTGGGGCCGTAGGTTCTGTGGAGCAGAACTGAATGGGGGGCCAGAAGACCTGCGGAATGAGACACTCATGGGGGAATTTCTGATTCAGCAACTACTACCTGTGTGAACCTGGGCAATTATTTAACTACAGGACTGCTGTGGGGATGATAAAAATAAGAGGAGGAATGCTGCCCGAATTGGAAGTTGGTGGGTGTTTGCTTTAGGGGCTTTTATTAAAGACTTTTGTCTTTAACAGGCTCCTGTATTATCCAATTGTGGGATGGCCAGGTTTTGTTTTTTCCCAGATAAGGTTTGCTTCAATCACTATTATTTACCTATAAGATGGGGAGTCAACTTTCACGAGATCATTAAAGCTACGGAGGAGAACTTCTCTGGTGGGTCCAATGGCTAAGACTCCATGCTCCCAATGCAGGGGGCCCAGGTTTGACCCATTGATCCCATATGCCACAACTAAAGATCCCGAGCGATGCAACCAAGACCCTGCATAGCCAAAATAAATAAATAAATATTTTTTAAAAAGTTAAAGAGGGTTACCAAGGGACTGGAAAGGCCTTTCCTCTTACTCTGTCTTTCCCAGCGATTCCCCATTCACTGGGTTGTTGAGATTCGGGGTTAGCGAATTACATTTTAGAAGGAAACAAATATCTAGAGTGTTTTTTTTAAAGACAGACAAGTGTCTGTACCTTCAGCTTTGCCTGAAGGAGCCAGCTTGGTGGGGCAGGAGAAGCACAATCTTTGACATTTGAATCAAGGCTTCCTGAAACATTGGCAAGCTACTGAGACTTTCTGAGCCTCAGTTTCCCTATCTGTAAAATGGAAACAATATCTATTCTATTTTGTAGTTAGCATTAAAGGATATAATTGAATAAAACAACTTAGCAAGAACTTTTCTTTTTCTCGCAAGTTAGTTCCTGTCCCTCTGAAGTCAGGTTTAGGAATTCGGTGAGAAATCTATTAAAACTTCTAAGGCCCAAGTTAATGAGCTGGTAATTGTATGTCTTTCTTTGTATGTCCTTTAACAATAAAAGATGAAGACAAGCAACTTAATAGCACCTATTCTTTCCTGGATATTTTTGGAGCAGAAGCTGAACAGTTAGTTGTACTTGGAGTCTGCAAAAAAATTAGAAGTAGAGGAGGCAATCACTGGGTCAGGTCTTACTTCTCAAGGGAAAAAAATACCACTTCCATCCTCCCAGTCACAGCTCTAGATTCTTAGAGCTAGCTGGGAAATGGCTTGGGCTAGATGTAGCCAGAGGATCTGATGGACACTGATTATTGTTTTTAATTAAAGAAAATAAATTTGGATGATCCGAAGATGGCCCCCAACTCAGAAGCAACTTAGGAGAAAACTGTAGAAACGTATATTATAAAAACACTATTGGCTGGCAAGGAAGGCATTGAGTATGACTCTACAGATGACAGATGGGATCAGATTCTCAACAGATGGAATGAAATTCAAAGGTACTGACCCCTCCCTCGGTAGGGGAATGGGCAGTCTTCCAGGCTTACGTTGCTGTTTCCTTTTGCCTCTACAAAATTAAGTAACAATAGCTGTTTCCTTTTGCCTCTACAAAATTAAGTAACAATAAAATGCTTTTAAAATGTGAGCAAGGTAAATGCATCTCTTCTAGGCAGAATTTCCTTGCCTTGAATGGATAATAGATGTTATCAATAGACAAGGTACTGGTTCCCTTGGTCCCTGGGTGAGAAGATTGGGCTTCCTGACCCTGCGGGTGGTCCTCTGTGATGAGGAGCTCCCTGACATGCCAGTCAAAACTGATCATTTTCTATGTGCATCATGCCATGAAAAAGGCGGGGATGCTCTGCTCAGAGGGTTTCTTCCCCCCAAACCTGCTGCATTTATCCTTGTTTCCCATCTTACTGCATCTGGTTAGGTAGGTCCAGAGAGGGTTCTGGGTATCTACATTTTTTTTGGAAGCTCCTAAGGGGATTTAAATCTGATTTGGGAACTCTGCTCTAAGTAGGTCAAGAAGTTCTGCTGTTTTAATAAGACAAAAAAAAAAAAAAAAAAAAATAGCAGGGGCTGATGTAGGTGACCCAAGTTCTGAGCAAGGTGTGAATTTAATGTCTGCTTTCTTGAAAGTACACAGGGAGGTTCTCCATGAGATGGGACTGAGGAAGAGCTTGGTTGCATCTGTTCACTTTTGGTTGAAAGCCTTGGGCCCTTTGGACCCTGCTTCCTTCTTTTAAAGTCTTAACTCTTCTTCTAAAATACACTTGGGGAAAAAACAAAAAAAACAAAAAAAACAAAAACAAAAAAAATACACTTGGGGACTTCCCTGGTGGTTCAGTGGTTAAGAATCCACCTGCCAATGCGGGGGGCAGGGGTTTGATCTCTGGTCCAGGAAGATTCCACATGCTGCAACTACTGAAGACTTCACACCTTAGAGTCCATGCTCTGCAGCAAGAGCAGCCACCACCACGAGAAGCCCATGCGCTGCTACTAGAGAGAGCAGCCCCCTGCTCGCTGCAGCTAGAGAGCAGCCCCCGCTCGCTGCAGCTAGAGAGGGCAGCCCCCGCTCGCTGCAGCTAGAGAGAGCAGCCCCCTGCTTGCTGCAGCTAGAGAGAGCAGCTCCCCGCTCACTGCAGCTAGAGAGAGCTCACGGGCAGCAACAAAGCCCAGTGCAGCCATATTAACCAAAAATTAAAAATTAAGTGAAATACACCTGGTAAAAGGCTTATGGAAACCAGTTGATAAAATGCTCAAACTGCCTTGGGAAGCATCCTGGACCCCAGGGCCACAGAGTATCCTAATTTGGCACAACAGTAAATGTAACCTCTAAAGTTTCTTAGGGGGTGAACTATCAGAGGCATGTGCCAGTCTGAACTCAGGTTAAACAATAACAGAAGTAATAATAACACATTTAAAAAAAGGTCTCAGCTGTAAAAATGGCTCTATTTTCTGAAAGATCTTGGTATACATGCAGCAAACTCTGTCATTTTGTGAACTGGAGTGACTGACATCAACTCTCTGCTTCTTTTCTCCATTCATGCCAACAGGTAAAAAGCAACAAGCAAACTGATGTCCACAGCCCCACTCATGGCAGCCACTTTCCAAAGACACTTGGTTTCTGCTGAGCAACCACACCAGCAACACATCTGCAGATCTCAACGCCAGCATCAAAACAGGGAGAAGGGAACATTTATTAAATGTTAACTATGTGCCAGGACTGGGCATGTTAATGCCTTGTCTTTCATATCATCTCACCGCATCTCATCTCATCTCCATCCATCCACTCATTTGAATGGAAGAAGAGATTCAAAATGGTTAATCAGTGGTGCTGATGAAGCCCAGTGGCTGTGATCACCTGGGAGGTCTCCCTAAGTGCATACCCGCTGATACAACAATTACACTTTTACAAAGTATTCTACAGAAGTATTGAAACTATACCAAAAAAATATAGCATGAGGATGGTGCTGCAGTACTGTAACAGCGAAAGAATGGAAACACTCTGAATGTCCATCAAACAGAGTATGGCGTAATTATATACTGACACATTATACAGTTGTTACAAAGCCTTCCAGAGAGATGTGTGCTGCCCCAGAAAGACAGAAAGCTTATATCATTATTGAGAAAATGAATGTTGCAAAGTTGCATCCTATGAGCTCAATTTTCAACAACATCTAATTCTGTGATTAGGACACAGGACATTTGCTTTTCTGATGTTACACATTTATGTCATGTTGGGCTTTTTTTTTTTGGCCACACCCTGCAACTTATGGGATTTTAGTTCCCCGACCAGGGATCGAACCTGTACCCCCTGCACTGGAAGCACAGAGTCTTAACTGGACTGTCAAGAAAATCTTGGACTTTTTTTTAAAAAACAAGGATCATGAATTATTTTGTGAACAGATAAACAATAAGAGTAGACACTGTTTAAAGGCCCAGTTCAGATTTCATTACTCCTATAAAGTCCCCCTTGACCACTTCTGTTTATGGGGCTGCCCCCTTCTTAATTCATGCAGTAATGGCAGAGCAGACGGATTTTCAGGGAGTGAATCCCACATGGTGAGAAGGCCTTTCTCCTGCTGCCTGAGGCTAGGCTGTCACTTAGCTTATGCTGTCAGCCTTTATCCTCCCAACCAGATCACAGGCTTCTTAAAGGTGAGGGTGTCCTACTTTTCATTGATTGTGTCAACACCCAAGGTCTCACATTGTGTCTTTACAGAGGATATGTTCTCGAAGATCATGGGAATGGCAGACTTCTCTGCAGCCTTGCTGGGACCAAGCCTTCCTGGCTAAGGTGATGGGATCACCACTCCCACACACAAAGGGAGCCACTCAGATACCATCGAAGCCTCCCACTGGGAGGCTTAACCATTGCTTTTCCAGTGCCATCCATCTAGATTAATGAATAGGACATCATCCAAGTTGCAAAAGGGAGGGCAGGGGGAAGGAAAGGCAGTTGCCCAGGAGACGACTCACACTGTCCTGCATGGTCAGGAGGGCATTTGTAATGACAATATGGTCAGCACGCTGTGCTCCTCCTGGGACCACTGGAGGCATTTGTGTTGTCACCTAGGCTTTGGAGGAAGCAGGTTAAAAGAAGTTCCACTGAAGAATGTTCTTTTTCCCAGGGCTTTCCTTCTCATCTACTGCTCTGGCCACGTTCAGAGGCCTCCACAAGCTTCAGTCTCTAATGGAACTGGCCTCATGGAGACCCTGTGATGCAGCAGCTCTGGGGGACCCTTCCCCGACCCTCTCCTTGCAGACTTCCTGCCCCAGCTTTGGTGGCTGTCATCAGGGAGCACTTTGGTGGCAGGGGCTTTGCCCCACACCAGCGAGGGCAGTCAGCTCTTATTCTCCCAGAGGTACCCAGCACTGGTAGATTGGAGCCCATCACCAAACAGCTGTGTTACAGTCTCAGAAAGAAACAGATGGACAGAGGGAAAAGGGAAAAAATAATAGCAACACAACAACAAACTGAACCGTACCACGCACCCTAGCGGGAGGCAGCTGTGTTAAATCTGGCCACTTGGAGATAACTGAAAATTCTGACCACCCTCAACCGCCAAGATATAGACTGACATGAAAGTATTTTTAATTTGAGGGAGCAGAGTTATTTGAAAGAAGCACTTTGTACTGAAGGGTACAGCTATGTATGACAATATTTGCTCATTTCATCTCTTTGTTCCCTTTCCGGGGGTCCGCTGTGTTCAGCAAAAAGCATTTAATGTCTCACCCTTGACAGTTATTGGAAAAATTAGACACATCTCTGTTCCCTTCTCTCTCCCTTAAGAGACAACCCAGCAGGTATTTACATGGGTAAGACCAATGAACTGGCTGCCAAGGATTTCTTACTTCAGAAAAACTCTAACCCAGGGTCCTGGAGCCTGAGTTCCAAAGAGTCCCCCAGTTAACTAACTCAAAGGGAAAGCTCTAAATCAAATCCTGCCTAAGACTTCCTGTACCCTCCTACCTCCAATTATACCAGGGCTGCTTGCTTCTCAGATGGTCTCACATTCTCCTTCACTGATAGCCAAGTTTAAAACACTGTGAGTTCCTTTAATTTCTCCATTAGAATTACTGTGCTCTTTATCACTGGTAAAATGGAGACTTCTTTTACATCTTCCAAAAGGAAGGAGAAATTTCCTTTTTCTATTAAAAAAAAAAAGAAGATCAAGTTCAAACGGTGGTGGAGACTGGTGAGATTACAGCCTTTGTAGCCTCAGTGCCTAGCACAGAACCTGGCACACAGTAAGCACTTAATAAATGGAAATGAGGGACTTCCCTGATGGTCCAGTGGTTAGGGCTCTGCNGCTGTTTCCTTTTGCCTCTACAAAATTAAGTAACAATAAAATGCTTTTAAAATGTGAGCAAGGTAAATGCATCTCTTCTAGGCAGAATTTCCTTGCCTTGAATGGATAATAGATGTTATCAATAGACAAGGTACTGGTTCCCTTGGTCCCTGGGTGAGAAGATTGGGCTTCCTGACCCTGCGGGTGGTCCTCTGTGATGAGGAGCTCCCTGACATGCCAGTCAAAACTGATCATTTTCTATGTGCATCATGCCATGAAAAAGGCGGGGATGCTCTGCTCAGAGGGTTTCTTCCCCCCAAACCTGCTGCATTTATCCTTGTTTCCCATCTTACTGCATCTGGTTAGGTAGGTCCAGAGAGGGTTCTGGGTATCTACATTTTTTTTGGAAGCTCCTAAGGGGATTTAAATCTGATTTGGGAACTCTGCTCTAAGTAGGTCAAGAAGTTCTGCTGTTTTAATAAGACAAAAAAAAAAAAAAAAAAAAATAGCAGGGGCTGATGTAGGTGACCCAAGTTCTGAGCAAGGTGTGAATTTAATGTCTGCTTTCTTGAAAGTACACAGGGAGGTTCTCCATGAGATGGGACTGAGGAAGAGCTTGGTTGCATCTGTTCACTTTTGGTTGAAAGCCTTGGGCCCTTTGGACCCTGCTTCCTTCTTTTAAAGTCTTAACTCTTCTTCTAAAATACACTTGGGGAAAAAACAAAAAAAACAAAAAAAACAAAAACAAAAAAAATACACTTGGGGACTTCCCTGGTGGTTCAGTGGTTAAGAATCCACCTGCCAATGCGGGGGGCAGGGGTTTGATCTCTGGTCCAGGAAGATTCCACATGCTGCAACTACTGAAGACTTCACACCTTAGAGTCCATGCTCTGCAGCAAGAGCAGCCACCACCACGAGAAGCCCATGCGCTGCTACTAGAGAGAGCAGCCCCCTGCTCGCTGCAGCTAGAGAGCAGCCCCCGCTCGCTGCAGCTAGAGAGGGCAGCCCCCGCTCGCTGCAGCTAGAGAGAGCAGCCCCCTGCTTGCTGCAGCTAGAGAGAGCAGCTCCCCGCTCACTGCAGCTAGAGAGAGCTCACGGGCAGCAACAAAGCCCAGTGCAGCCATATTAACCAAAAATTAAAAATTAAGTGAAATACACCTGGTAAAAGGCTTATGGAAACCAGTTGATAAAATGCTCAAACTGCCTTGGGAAGCATCCTGGACCCCAGGGCCACAGAGTATCCTAATTTGGCACAACAGTAAATGTAACCTCTAAAGTTTCTTAGGGGGTGAACTATCAGAGGCATGTGCCAGTCTGAACTCAGGTTAAACAATAACAGAAGTAATAATAACACATTTAAAAAAAGGTCTCAGCTGTAAAAATGGCTCTATTTTCTGAAAGATCTTGGTATACATGCAGCAAACTCTGTCATTTTGTGAACTGGAGTGACTGACATCAACTCTCTGCTTCTTTTCTCCATTCATGCCAACAGGTAAAAAGCAACAAGCAAACTGATGTCCACAGCCCCACTCATGGCAGCCACTTTCCAAAGACACTTGGTTTCTGCTGAGCAACCACACCAGCAACACATCTGCAGATCTCAACGCCAGCATCAAAACAGGGAGAAGGGAACATTTATTAAATGTTAACTATGTGCCAGGACTGGGCATGTTAATGCCTTGTCTTTCATATCATCTCACCGCATCTCATCTCATCTCCATCCATCCACTCATTTGAATGGAAGAAGAGATTCAAAATGGTTAATCAGTGGTGCTGATGAAGCCCAGTGGCTGTGATCACCTGGGAGGTCTCCCTAAGTGCATACCCGCTGATACAACAATTACACTTTTACAAAGTATTCTACAGAAGTATTGAAACTATACCAAAAAAATATAGCATGAGGATGGTGCTGCAGTACTGTAACAGCGAAAGAATGGAAACACTCTGAATGTCCATCAAACAGAGTATGGCATAATTATATACTGACACATTATACAGTTGTTACAAAGCCTTCCAGAGAGATGTGTGCTGCCCCAGAAAGACAGAAAGCTTATATCATTATTGAGAAAATGAATGTTGCAAAGTTGCATCCTATGAGCTCAATTTTCAACAACATCTAATTCTGTGATTAGGACACAGGACATTTGCTTTTCTGATGTTACACATTTATGTCATGTTGGGCTTTTTTTTTTTGGCCACACCCTGCAACTTATGGGATTTTAGTTCCCCGACCAGGGATCGAACCTGTACCCCCTGCACTGGAAGCACAGAGTCTTAACTGGACTGTCAAGAAAATCTTGGACTTTTTTTTAAAAAACAAGGATCATGAATTATTTTGTGAACAGATAAACAATAAGAGTAGACATTGTTTAAAGGCCCAGTTCAGATTTCATTACTCCTATAAAGTCCCCCTTGACCACTTCTGTTTATGGGGCTGCCCCCTTCTTAATTCATGCAGTAATGGCAGAGCAGACGGATTTTCAGGGAGTGAATCCCACATGGTGAGAAGGCCTTTCTCCTGCTGCCTGAGGCTAGGCTGTCACTTAGCTTATGCTGTCAGCCTTTATCCTCCCAACCAGATCACAGGCTTCTTAAAGGTGAGGGTGTCCTACTTTTCATTGATTGTGTCAACACCCAAGGTCTCACATTGTGTCTTTACAGAGGATATGTTCTCGAAGATCATGGGAATGGCAGACTTCTCTGCAGCCTTGCTGGGACCAAGCCTTCCTGGCTAAGGTGATGGGATCACCACTCCCACACACAAAGGGAGCCACTCAGATACCATCGAAGCCTCCCACTGGGAGGCTTAACCATTGCTTTTCCAGTGCCATCCATCTAGATTAATGAATAGGACATCATCCAAGTTGCAAAAGGGAGGGCAGGGGGAAGGAAAGGCAGTTGCCCAGGAGACGACTCACACTGTCCTGCATGGTCAGGAGGGCATTTGTAATGACAATATGGTCAGCACGCTGTGCTCCTCCTGGGACCACTGGAGGCATTTGTGTTGTCACCTAGGCTTTGGAGGAAGCAGGTTAAAAGAAGTTCCACTGAAGAATGTTCTTTTTCCCAGGGCTTTCCTTCTCATCTACTGCTCTGGCCACGTTCAGAGGCCTCCACAAGCTTCAGTCTCTAATGGAACTGGCCTCATGGAGACCCTGTGATGCAGCAGCTCTGGGGGACCCTTCCCCGACCCTCTCCTTGCAGACTTCCTGCCCCAGCTTTGGTGGCTGTCATCAGGGAGCACTTTGGTGGCAGGGGCTTTGCCCCACACCAGCGAGGGCAGTCAGCTCTTATTCTCCCAGAGGTACCCAGCACTGGTAGATTGGAGCCCATCACCAAACAGCTGTGTTACAGTCTCAGAAAGAAACAGATGGACAGAGGGAAAAGGGAAAAAATAATAGCAACACAACAACAAACTGAACCGTACCACGCACCCTAGCGGGAGGCAGCTGTGTTAAATCTGGCCACTTGGAGATAACTGAAAATTCTGACCACCCTCAACCGCCAAGATATAGACTGACATGAAAGTATTTTTAATTTGAGGGAGCAGAGTTATTTGAAAGAAGCACTTTGTACTGAAGGGTACAGCTATGTATGACAATATTTGCTCATTTCATCTCTTTGTTCCCTTTCCGGGGGTCCGCTGTGTTCAGCAAAAAGCATTTAATGTCTCACCCTTGACAGTTATTGGAAAAATTAGACACATCTCTGTTCCCTTCTCTCTCCCTTAAGAGACAACCCAGCAGGTATTTACATGGGTAAGACCAATGAACTGGCTGCCAAGGATTTCTTACTTCAGAAAAACTCTAACCCAGGGTCCTGGAGCCTGAGTTCCAAAGAGTCCCCCAGTTAACTAACTCAAAGGGAAAGCTCTAAATCAAATCCTGCCTAAGACTTCCTGTACCCTCCTACCTCCAATTATACCAGGGCTGCTTGCTTCTCAGATGGTCTCACATTCTCCTTCACTGATAGCCAAGTTTAAAACACTGTGAGTTCCTTTAATTTCTCCATTAGAATTACTGTGCTCTTTATCACTGGTAAAATGGAGACTTCTTTTACATCTTCCAAAAGGAAGGAGAAATTTCCTTTTTCTATTAAAAAAAAAAAAGAAGATCAAGTTCAAACGGTGGTGGAGACTGGTGAGATTACAGCCTTTGTAGCCTCAGTGCCTAGCACAGAACCTGGCACACAGTAAGCACTTAATAAATGGAAATGAGGGACTTCCCTGATGGTCCAGTGGTTAGGGCTCTGCGCTCCCAATGCAGGGGGCTTGGATTTGACCTCTGGTTGGGGGAAACTAAGATTCCTGCATGCCATGGGACAAGGCCAAAAAAATAAAAAATCAAGTCAAATCAAACTAAAAACGATTGCAGTGAATCGAGGAGAAAGAGGGTTGGATTTGAGCCAACACAAAAGCCTCTGAGTCAGAGCTCCCTAAGCCTGATTTTTGGAGATTGTCTAGGTTCGACCAATCCTGGAAGCTGGTTGTCGAGATTTGCTCCCTCATCCCAAACGGCCAGCTCAGCTTAGCAGGTGTGGGCTCACTGACCGTGTCCTCTGAGCGCGTGCTATGATTTATCGTCTCCAGTTCCTCCTTCCTGGGCTGGGATCTTCACCTTGAAATCTTGGCAGAGCATCAAAGGGATGGACATCTTGGCAGAGGAAAGAACCCACGTGTCAACCACATAACAAGTACAACCTGCTCAGATGTTGGCTTCACTTCGTCTTTGCTGCTTGGGTGGTGCGGAAGTGACTTGATCCAAAGAGTTTTATGATTCTAATGGGCTCAGGGCCTTGGCCCTGAGTGGAGCCTCATGGAGGTGCCCTCTGTGCCTGAGAAGTCACACTGATTTTTTAACAACGCAATGCTCCCTGCAAAGTCCTGCTACATGTAGGAGAGCAAAAAAACTTGAGATTGAGAGGCTCTTAGGAGCTGCAGCTGAGGCCCCTGATGTGGCTGGGAAACAGTGGCAAAATGAAAATAAAGACAGTACTGGGCTGGGCTCTCGGCAGATTCTGAGTCTCAAGTTCTGCTAAAACTCTGGTCAGTGTTGGCTCTTATGCCACCAGACAGAGGGCACCCCGCGGAAAATTTCCAGTTCCAGTCACCTTAATGAGAGAGGCATTCTTGCCTCTCATGTGGTTTGGAGGTTTCCAGGGACAAATGGAAAAAGAAAAGAAAATACTTCAACCCCCTGCTTAGTCCTGGGTGGCAGTGTGTGTGTATGTGTTTGTGTGTGTGTGTGAGAGAGAGAGAGGAACACAGGGAGCTGAGTGGTGACCCAGATAACCCTGGTCTGAATGGATAAACCTCAAAAAATCTCAGAACAAATTGGGTCCACCAGCATTTCAGCCTTCTCTGCAGAAAACGTGTTTCCTATTTATGATGCTGACATAGTCAACGTATAAAGATGGATGGGAAGAAAAAGCTCATAAAGCCGTAGACCTCAGATTAAAAAATATATACATATATATATGGAACTGATGCACCACTGTTAGCCTCATGGCTACAAATGCATTTTCTTTGATAGCACTCATTCTGAGATTGTCACTGCTAGAAGAAAAAAAATAAAGCCCACGGCTTTCACTCATTCATCCGACAACCGTTCTGTGAGCAGCTGCTATGCGCTGGTGCTATCCTATCTGCTGGCGTACAGTGATAGAGAAGACAGCCCTTGTTTTTGTGGAGCTAGCATTATCTAGAAACCACAGACCACGACTCTTGCTCCAATCGGTAGGGAGTGGGGTGCCCAGGAAGTCCACAGAGTAGAAGTCACGTCTGATGGAGATCTAAACACTGATGCCTGGGAGATTTCCAACTGAGAGGCAGAGGTGGTCAGGGTCAGAAAGGGGAGAAGGCAGAGGTCCACCCTAAGGGATGGAGCTTCTAAGCAGAAAATGACAAGGTTTGACTTCATTTTAGAAGGAAATTCTTGTGGCGGGAGAAGAATGTTAATTATTTACAGTGTGCAGAGGAGACATTTGTTTGGATATGGTTTGACTTCTAAACTGGTTGTTTCCCTCATTCTCAGTTCAGTTCAGTTGCTCAGTCATGTATGACTCTTTGCGACCTCACGGACTGCAGCACGCCAGGCTTCCCTGTCCATCACCAACACCCGGAGCTTGTTCACACTCATGTCCATTGAGTCGGTGATGCCATCCGACCACTTCATCCCTGTCAGCCCCTTCTCCTCCTGCCTTCAATCTTTCCCAGCATCAGGGCTATTCCAGTCAGTCAGTTCTTCGCATCAGGTGGTCAAAGTATTGGAGTTTCAGCCTCAGCATCAGTTCTTCCAATGAACAGTCAGGACTGATTTCCTTTAGGATTGACTGGTATGATTTCCTTGCAGTCCAAGGGACTCTCAAGAGTCTTCTCCAACACCACAGTTCAAAAGCATCAATTCTTTGGCGCTCAGCTTTCCTTATAGTCCCACTCTCATATCCATACATGACTACTGGGAAAACCATAGCTTTGACTAGAAGGACCTTTGTCAGCAAAGTAATGTCTCTGCTTTTAAATATGCTGTCTAGGATGGTCACAGCTTTTCTTCCAAGGAGAAAGAGTCTTTTAATGTCATGGCTGCAGTCACCATCTGCAGTGATTTTGGAGTCCAAGAAAATAAAGTCTGTCACTGTTTCCATTGTTTCCCCATCTATTCGCCAGAAGTGATGGGACCGGATGCCATGATCTTAGTTTTCTGAATGTTGAGTTTTAAGCCAACTTTCACTTTCATCAAGAAGCTCTTTAGTTCTTCTTTGCTTTCTGCCATAGTTCTTCTTCGTCATCTGCATATCTGAGGTTATTGATATTCTCCTGGCAGTTTTGATTCCAGTCTGTGCTTCATCCAGCCTGGCATTTCACATGATGCATTCTGCATAGAAGTTAAATAAGTATGGTGATAATATACAGCCTTGACGTACTCCTTCCCCAATTTGGAACCAGTCTGTTGTTCCATGTCCAGTTCTAGCTGTTGCTTCCTGACCTGCATACAGATTTCTCAGGAGGCAGGTAAGGTGATCTGGTATTCCCATCGCTTGAAGGATTTTCCAGAGTTTGTTATGATCCACACAGTCAAAGGCTTTGGTATAGTCAATAAAGAAGAAATAGATGTTTTTCTGGAACTCTCTTGCTTTTTTGATGATCCAGTGGATGTTGGCAATTTAATCTCTGGTTCCCCTGCCTTTTCTAAATCCAGCTTGAACATCTGGAAGTTCTTGGTTCATGTACTGTTGAAGCCTCGCTTGGAGAATTTTGAGCATTACTTTGCTAGCATGTGAGATGAGTGCAATTGTGCGGTAGTTTGAGCATTCTTTGACATTGCTTTTCTTTGGGATTGGAATGAAAACTGACCTTTTCCAGTCCTGTGGCCACTGCTGAGTTTCCCAAATTTGTTGGCACATTGAGTGCATCACTTTAACAGCATCATCTTTTAGGATTTGAAATAGCTCAACTGGAATTCCATCACTTTTGCTAGCTTTATTTGTAGTGATGCTTCCTAAGGCCAACTTGACTTTGCATTTCACGATGTCTGGCTCTAGGTGAGTGATCACACCACTGTGGTTATCTGGGTCATGAAGATCTTTTTTGTATAGTTCTTCTGTGTACTCTTGCCACCTCTTCTTAATATCTTCTGCTTCTGTTAGGTCCATGCCATTTCTGTCCTTTATTGTGCCCATCTTTGCATGAAATGTTCCCTTGGTATCTCGATCCCTCATTCTCAGTCCCTGGCTAATGACACAAAACCCGAACAGCCTTGGAAACTCACTCTCTCCCTTCTGGTTGGTTCATACAGCAATCTGGATTCTAGAAGTCGAATGAGGGTGGGTTTGGGTCACAAGGGAATCCCACGGAACACACTTCTCCTATAGTTTTATTGCAATTCCCAATTATGCTCTTTCTTTTGTGGTCTAATTGCCAGAGAGAGTGAGAAAAAATTCTACATGTAATGTAGGTGGGTGATCGTTCGGGAAGCAGTGCTTGATAGAGTGTGCAGGGTCGAGCCTTCTGGGGCCCCTTTCTCCCACATCCATTAAGTAACCCTAAGAGTCCAGGACAGGCAGGGGTGGCTCTGGGTGTGAGAGCAAAATCCAGATCACCAGTGAATGAATGAGTGAGTGAAATCCAGACCTCCAATGAATGAGATCCAATTAATCTCCAATGACCTTTACTTTCAGGGCAGGATTTTCCAGCCTTGGCATACTGAGGGTTGGGATTCTCTGGTGGCTCAGAGGTAAAGAATCTCGTTGCCTGCAGTGCAGGAGACTCGGGTTCTATTCTTGGGTTGGGAGGATCCCCTGGAGAAGGAAATGGCAACCTATTCCAGTATTCTTGCCTGGAAAATTCCATGGACAGAGGAGTCTGGCGGGCTACAGACCATGGGGTCAGAAAAGAGTTGGACACAACTTAGCAACTAAACAGCTCTTGCTGTGGGGGCTGTGCTGTTCATTCTAGAATGTGGGTAGTGGTTGGTAGCACTCCCAAGCTGTGACAACCAAAAATGCCTCCAGACATTGTAAGCATCCTTGTGGGCTAAGGATGCCTTCAGTTTAGAGCCACTGCTCTTGGGGACAGTTTTCCATTCTTATCTTATTTGACTTCTCAGCAGCATAACCATTTGCTCTCTTCTCTTGAATCTTACATTCCTTGGTGCTCTCTTCTTGTTTTCCATCTAATTCTCTGCCCAGATCTTTGCAGATTCCTGGGGCCTCTCCATCCTCTCCCTGATCTCCAAATACTACTGTTCTAATGTGATACTAGGACCTGAACTCCCTTCCCATTATACTTTATGCTTGTTCACTCTCATTCATCCTCAGGACTTTAAATTCTTCTATTTCCAAGTTCAGTTCAGTTGCTCAGCCATGTCCGACTCTGCGACCTCCCAGGCCTCCCTGTCCATCACCAACTTCCGCAGTTCACTCAAACTCATGTCCATCGAGTCGGTAATGCCATCCAGCCATCTCATCCTCTGTCGTCCCCTTTTCCTCCTGCCCCCAATCCTTCCCAGCATCAGAGTCTTTTCCAATGAGTCAACTCTTCGCATGAGGTGGCCAAAGTACTGGAGTTTCAGCTTTAGCATCATTCTTTCCAAAGAACACCCAGGGCTGATCTCCTTCAGAATGGACTGGTTGGATCTCCTTGCAGTCCAAGGAACTCTCAAGAGTCTTCTCCAACACCACAGTTCAAAAACATCAATTCTTCGGCGCTCAGCTTTATTCACAGTCTAACTCTCACATCCATCCATATATGACCACTGAAAAAACCATAGCCTTGACTAGAGGGACCTTTGATGGCAAAGTAATGTCTCTGCTTTTCAATATGCTATCTAGGTTGGTCATAACTTTCCTTCCAAGGAGTAAGCGTCTTCTAACTTCATGGCTGCTGTCACCATCTGCAGTGATTTTGGAGCCCCCCAAAAATAAAGTCTGACACTGTTTCCACGTGATGGGACTAGATGCCATGATCTTAGTTTTCTGAATGTTGAGCTTTAAGCCAACATTTTCACTCTCCTCTTTCACTTTCATCAAGAGGCTTTTTAGTTCCTCTTCACCTTCTGATATAAGTGTGGTGTCATCTGCATATCCGAGGTTATTGATATTTCTCCCGGCAATCTTGATTCCAGCTTGTGCTTCTTCCAGCCCAGCGTTTCTCATGATGTACTCTGCAAAGAAGTTAAATAAGCAGGGTGATAGTATANCCTTAAAAAAAAAAAATTCCAAAGCTATACAACAAAAGTAAATTTTGGCAATGTATTTCAGTAAAGATCCAACTATGTGCAAAGAGTGGATTCTATGATTTCTAGGAGCTACTGTTCGTCTCGAACATGCAGCATTATATTGCAATCTATGCGGTATCTAAGGAGAAATCCACAAGATGCAGGAAATCCAAACATTCCTTGAAGTTGTACAACCCTACTCCCAGAACAGTCAAAGTGCTGCTTCTGGACACGTCAGTGTACCACACACACGCCAGCCCCGTCCCTGAGTTAGAGGTGTGAAAGGTTCTGCAGAGTTCCTTGGGGGAGGGTGGGGGGGAGGAGGGGCGCTGCCATTTCCCGGGGGGTGAGATAACCCAACGCGCTCACCTAACAGGACACACAGAGGATCATGATTCAGGGAGAGAAATGGGATTGAGGGCAGCAATGGGGAAAAAAAAGAAGGAATTCCTCCCAAAACAAACGGGGGTGAGTGGAAAAGACACAAAATTGACCGACATAGAAAATCATCCTGAACGTCCAAATGAAAAAGCAATTTTGGATTTCCACTTGAAAAGATTTGAGGTAAGTGGTATCCATCTCTCTAGCCGCCCCGCCCCGCCCCCAATGTGGCCCAAACTGAAATAATTCTGAAGTTGAAACATCCTAAGGAACAGTCATTTTATATATTTAGAAATCCCTAGAGAGAGAGGTCCTTGTTTGTTGGTGATTTTTTTTTTTTTCCTTTTCGCCCTGACTAATTTCTTGGTGATTGTGTTCCACTGTAAACGTAAAAGGCCTGCTGTTACTAGTTTAAAAATGGAAAGCGGGTAAGGAGAACAAAAGATGGGTTAGGTAAGTATTGCAAAGTGGACCCGGTACAGAGGCACATGGCTGCTCCTCGCAAGCTGCGCGGCACCGGAGGGTTTCTACGCCCGGCAGTGTCAGGTGGGCTACGCGGGCGCGGTGACCGGGCTGCCCTGCGGGCCTCGGCGCTCGCCCACGTGTGCCAACGGGAGGAGGGCCCCTGTCCTCCGGATGGCCTTCCTATTTGGAGGCGAGAGCTGCCCCAGAGGAGCGGGGGGCCCTTGTCCGCAGGAGGCCCGGCCCCTCCGCAGCCGCCTGCGCCCGAGGCTCGGAAGGCGCGCACGCGGTGGACCACGCTTCCTGCCCACGCTTGGAGGATGCTCGGCTCCAGGTCTCCAGCTCACAGACCTGAGCGGGTGGGGGCCCACCTACTCGAGGAATGGACCGTGGAACAGGGGCTGATCCTGGCTCGATTGCTCAAGAGTGCGCCTTAGAAGTGAGTCTGCCTGCTTCCCGTCTGCGCGCCACTATTCCTCGCGGTGAGGAGGGGAAGATCTGCTTTGTTTGCTCTTTTCCGCAACAGGGCGACGGAAACGCGCGGGGCTCCCCCAAAAGCTCCCTGCCCCGGGGCCTCGGCTTCCCCGCCCAGCAGGAGGCTCTCCCCTTCCTGGCTCCTTCCTTCCAGCCCTTCTCTGGCCGGCACAGGTAAAGGATGGAGAGAATAAGGAAGAGGGGCCTACCTACACTTTCTCCAGAGCACACTGATCAGACTCTCTTGGCACGGAAAGTATTGCACACGCTAAAGAAGCAAGAAGGTGAACTAGGACAATGTTTAGAAAGAACCGATTCTTTGATAATTCCTATACCTGAAACAAAAGCACGAAAAACGACGATGTTCCTATTGCTCCAAACCACGCATGTTTTCCTGTTTTAGTGTTGGAGGTGTGGATCCGGTTAGTTCAATACTCAAAAGAAGCCAAAAGGTGGTGGGTGTTTCTCTGAGTCCGCGTGAATTGCTGTCCTTAGTGGTACTGATGAGGACAACGTCTGTATGGCAGCCCCGTATTCCTCTTACCGTCAAAACAAAACAAAAAAAGAAAAACAAAACCTAATAATTGCAAGTGCCCTGAGCAGAATATATGGAAGATTAAGCAAGTTCTCTGAACAGAGACGTTTAAAAAAATACAGCACTAAATAAGCAATATGACTGCAAGAATGGACTCACCCAGCTCTCTGCTAGCATGCTGAGAGGGTAATGAACACCGAGGAAAGTCAAGGACTGGTTCTAGCAGTTCAAAACCTACTCCAATGGTTTTGGTACACCCCAGAAATGGTTTCTAAAAATCATCAGTTTTGCTGAGAGCTAAATGTGAAGGAATACTGGAAAGCCAGAACGTGGGCTAACGAGAATTTTTTTTTAATTTGTGAAATGGAAAAAGTACTACTTTCAATGGTAAAAGAAAAATCAGGTATTTGCTCAGATTCTCTGCAGCCATTCCAAGTAAGAATATTTAAAAATTTCTCTCTCCTTATAAAACTTTTAAGCACTTAAAATGCACACTCAAAACCCACAAACAATTTTTCAGATCTCTGGGGATAAAAGGTCTCAACTGTGAAAGACCCTTTCTGGGTTTGTACCAAACATTAAATCTTGATTTCAGATGGAAAAAGAAAGTCATTTTGAAAATAACATTAATAACAACAACAATAATTGTTTTCTTAAAAAAAAAAAAAAACTTGCTCACACATATAAATGTCTTCATGGAAAACTCTCTCAATGAATCTGAAGAAAATTCTCAGAGTTGTCCTGCTAAGACCTGGTTTTATGTGACAGATACGGTAAGAAGACCAAAAATGAATCTTGAAAGGAACATAACCTTATAAAAGGCCTAAAGTTTAGGCAGGTTAGAAAGTAATTTTGCTACATTTATTTATGCTCGTTCAGTCCCCCAAGCCTTTCCCACAATGTTATTTGATAAAAACTGCAGGAATATCACACAAATTTATAAACTCAAGATGTGCAAATCGCAAGGTTCTTTAAAAGTTCGTCTTAAAAAGAAAAACACTGGACAAAAGTGAGTATTCTTTTTTTTTTTCCCCCATCCCTTCCCTCTCAGTTCCTCTGCCAGCTCTGCATATGCTTTTTAATCCTTTCTGAGACATCAAAGTGAAGAGTGCCTCCTGTCAGGCTGTACTTGGTGGTCATTCATTGTCACATACAAGTTCATAATTCACATTCATCCCTTGAAACCACTTTGAAACTTTCAGCATCTTGCTCCGTGAGAAACTCTGCAGAGCTGAAATGTAGTTACAGTGTTAAAAAAAAAAAAAAGAAAGCAACTTTTTTTTTTTTTTTTCTTTTCTGTTTTTCTTCCCAAAGAGTTTAAAGTGAGATACAGTACTTGTTGAATGAGAGACCAAGATGCTTGGTAATAAAGTGTGAACGGCATTTTAAGTACTTAGAGATAGTAATATATATGCTTATCAAAAAAAAAAAAAAAAAAAAAGAAAGCAACTTTTTTTTTTTTTTTCTTTTCTGTTTTTCTTCCCAAAGAGTTTAAAGTGAGATACAGTACTTGTTGAATGAGAGACCAAGATGCTTGGTAATAAAGTGTGAACGGCATTTTAAGTACTTAGAGATAGTAATATATATGCTTATCTTCAAAATCTTATTTCCTCACGTCACACTGGAATCTGAAAAAAGTGGCACCCGAGTTGTCCATTGTCATGAACTATAAACAGTACTAGAGTTAAAAGACAAAAGATTTGCAAACCCAAAGCAAAGAGCTTCTGCAGCTCTTTTGAAGGGCAGTTTGTGTCTTATCTCTTGGGAGCGAAGTCAATGCAATTAACCTGATTGGTTTTCCTAACACTGCACAGAGACCGGAGGGGGTGTTCACTTTCCCCCACCCCTGCTGCCCAGCGGCTCCCCCCCAACCAGTGCGGAGCGATGCCAGCAGGAGCCGCCTGCCCACCATGACGCCCTGGAGACATCACTACTGCACTAGTAAAGCAGAAACGAAATCCCATGGGTGGCAGTTGCTCTTTAAAAAAATATCAGTGCAGTCAGGCCCCATAGGGGGAAATATATATATATATATATTTATCTCTATGATTAAAAGTTGCTTTTATTGTAAAATAAGTTGGGGGGGGGATATGTTCTTTTACACGGTTAGTTTTCCATCTGCTGTCTGGAACCTCTCTCGGAGGCCCCGATGCTGACTTTGCACAGGGGAACCTCCTGAGGACATTCCCCCAGACCTCCTGGTGCTGAGAGCGAGAGAGAGGGAGGCAGAGAAAGACACCCTCACAGAAGTGTCATCCAGGCACCCTCCCTGGCACACAGGCACGCGCACAACCCCCTGATGCAGCTCCCTTCCCAAGATCATCCCTCTGAAGCCGGTGGAAGTCGGTGCCCCCGTGGATTCATCCACGATGCCAGAAAAGGCGGGTGCCATGGGGCCACCTTCATCTCAACCAGGATGCCCACCACCTGCCTGGAGCCTGGGCTGGACCTACCCTGGCACCCCACCTGCCGAGAGACACGCCGGGAAATAGCATATGCACCAATCGCCCGCCCAACGCCAGCTGTAACTCTAATGACAAGGTTTATCACAGAACCCTAAAGTAAGAGGATAACATGTAAATACTGAGTTTTTAAACCTACAGTACATCTGTAATCTGGATACAAATGATAAAGGAGGGCCAGCTTTCCCTTCCCCACTCGGCTTCTACTTGCCTACGTTAGAGCGGCCTTCGATGCAAATCTTAACCTCCTGAGAAATGAGAGAAGGCTTGGGAAGAGTCAGAGGTGGCTCGTCTTCCGACTTCTCCAGTTTGCGGGTCTCGGGCGCTGACCACCTCCTCTTCCTCGTGGCCGCGGGCTTGCTGGCTTCTATTTTGGTGAGCAAGGGCGCGGCCGGCAATCCTATTTTTTCGGGAAACTTCAGTTCGCCATTCTCAGAGAGCATCTGGGCGCTTCCCTGACTGATTCCGTTTTCCTGCTCGGCATACCTGTGTCTACTGCCAGCGAGGCCGTCGGTCTTTGAGTGCTTCAGCAGGACACTGGCGGGATCCACGGGCTGGCCCTTTTTAACAGAGCCGTTCTTCAGGTTCTTGAGAGTGAGCGAGATACAGACGTCCCCAACGGAGAGTTTGGAGCATGGCAAATCAAAGAGCTGGCTGGTCCTCTCCGGGCAACAGGATGACCAGCCCTGTCCAAACACAAAAAAAGGATACTCTACCAAAACTTCCACGCTGACCTGTGGGAACAGGGAGAGACAGGGAGAAGGGAAAGAAGGAAAAGATGAAGATGTTTTATCCTTGTTTCATTGCATATACACATGTACACAAACAGACATTCCCACGTAAGCTGATCGGAAGAAAAGACAGACTCCGTTTCCCAATCTGCCTCTACCAACACGTGTAAATAAGCCTCTTAATTTTCTGCTGTACCTGTGTTTACCATATAGCGAAGCCAGTCAGTCCATTCAAAATTCAAAATAAAGTTTTACTGTGTATCTGCTCTGTAGCTGGTCTCTGTTAAAACAAGTCAGTGGAAGTCAATGGATGCCCCCCACCCACACCGAGGATGACAGTACACCTGGTCAGTGTTCAGGCGCTAGGCGCTGCATGTGACTCACACCCAAAGTATGTTCCTGTGCTTTATTAACTCACTGGACAGAAGCTATCCTCACCAATGGCAGCGCTGAACAGGCATCAGAGTTAAGACTGTGTTTTAGCTTCACGAGGCAGGCACTTATGTGTTCATCACTGTGTCCCTGGCCCCGAAAAGAGTGCCCGGCACGGAGTTGAAAATAAATATTTGTTGGACAAATGAATGCATATTCTAGGAATTTAGGAGAAGGAGAACCAAAGAGCTGGAGAAAACAGGGAGGGCTTCCCCAGGACCTGAAACCGGGCACCACTTCAAGGGGTTTGAGGGTGCAGTGGTACTCCAGCCAGTCTCTCTTTTGTCTGAAAGACAAAAGCGGGGGAAGCCCAGCATGCTTTCAGTAGCTGTTGTTTTTCCTAGGCTGCTTATGCGCCATGCAGGCAGGTGGTGCTAGTGATAACAAAACTGCCTGCCAGTGCAGGAACTGCAGGAGACGCAGGTTCAATCCCTGTGTCAGGAAGATCCCCTGGAGGAGGGCATGGCAACCCACTCCAGTATTCTTGCCTGGAGAACCCCATGGACAGAGGAGCCTGGCGGGCTACAGTCCATAGGATCTCAAAGAGTCAGACACGACTGGAGCACGCACACATGTGCCATGTATTACCATAAATTTCAATAAACTGAAATGACTGAAAGGATACTCAAGTCCATATAAAAGGGCACAGTATTTGCATATAACCTACACACATTGTCTGCATACATTAACTCAACTATATTACTTATAAGGTAAATGCTAGGTAAATTGTTGCCTGGGAACTACTCAAGTTTTGCTTTTTGGAACTTTCTAGAATTTTTTTCCTCCATAAATATTTTCAGTCTGTGATTGGTTGACTCCACAGGTGTGGAACCCACAGATATGGAAAGATGGCTGTATTGAATAAATATAATAATATTGAAAATGTGTTGAACTTCATGCACAGGCACACATCCAGAAACACATAATTACAATATCTCACTTTAAAAGTAGTAACTTTGCATGTAATTTACATGGATTGTGGCTTTTCTACTTAACCTATTTTTTTTGATAACTGTGATTAATCTTGTTTTAGATGCACTTCTTAAATGATATATTTGCTCCATAGAAGACCTAAGTGTTTTTAGAAAAAACAACTAGAATGAATTTATATGAAAGCCTATTACTACAGTATTGTGTAGGCATGGTGGCAGTTTAATCGCTAAGTCGTGACTGACTCTTGTGACCCCATGGACTGTAGCCATTAATCTTGTTTTAGATGCACTTCTTAAATGATATATTTGCTCCATAGAAGACCTAAGTGTTTTTAGAAAAAACAACTAGAATGAATTTATATGAAAGCCTATTACTACAGTATTGTGTAGGCATGGTGGTAGTTTAATCGCTAAGTCGTGACTGACTCTTGTGACCCCATGGACTGTAGCCTGCCTGGCTCCTCTGTCGATGGGATTCTCCAGGCAAGAATACTGGAGTGGGATGCCATTTCCTTCTCCAACGTGTGGGCATGAGCCCATAAAACTGTTCATATTATCTGGGGAAAATTTCACTGTTATGAACTATCTGAATAATGAAAAGAGAATTTAAAAAATTTTGAGTTCCTACTATCTATTAAACATTTAGGTACACACTTCACAAAAAGTATTTTGTTTGATACAATAAACTAGTGAGAAAAATGGGAACTCTAAGTGTCAAAGAGATTGAATCAGTGACCTAATTATAGTCATGACTATACCCTGATGGAGTTGGGATTTAATCCTAGTCTCTGTGGCCCCCAAACCCGTTTTCTTTTTTTCCTATAGTACTGATCTCTGCCCCTGTGAACAAAGATATTGTAGTATCACCAGAAGAGATGAACTTAACATTTCCACTACCCCAAAAGTGGTGAATGTTACTTGGAATAAATAGAATCCAATGACCCGAGGTTATGGATTTGTTCCATGAGACAAAAAATTGTGAAATAGCATCAGCCTTATATCTACTATGCGAATCAAGTGTCTCCCTATATATGAGGCTGATATTCAATTACAAAGCTATGGTCACATCATGCAAACGTTACAAACATACCTACAAGTTACAGTATCAGATGGGGATGCCCACTGAGTTCCAACTGGGAGGACCAACCTAGCTAGCTCCATGAATCCTGTCCCAGACCGCTCAAAGCCATTAGCACCATACACAGAGCAGAGGAAACAAATCCTCCTTCAAGTGGGGACTGTTAGCTGCATTTCCTAGGTGAGCCCTGCTCCTGGGTAGACCTGTGCTGACAGGCAGCCCAACAATACCAACCAAGAGGTTCCTGCTGTGTCAGCCGTATCACACACATTCCTCAGAGCAGCCAGTGTTCACATTCTGAAAATAACTTCTGCTGTGTACAAATCTACCTGAAGACTTTTACATGTTGCACGTGCAACAGACTCATTAAGAAGATGGCTTCAAAGCCTTTGTGACAAGTAATGTTACTGATGACTCCATAAGGAATGATATGGATGTAACCTGCTCCCCTGTTATGTACACCATATTTGGGGGCATTTAAAAGGCCCTTCATCGTTCTATCATCTCAAAACTCCAAAAGCAGGTCTTAGAATGAAATTCTGTGAGGTGCCTGATATGATAGCTTGAACAGCCTACCTAAAAATGCATGAAAGAAAAGTGATGAGGAGAGAGGAGAATATTTGAGAGGTATGCTGAAAAGGGCGATGATAATGGGTTATTTTAACCTAGAGAGCTTTGGGGAAATCTTCTCTGTCATTTCAAAGGCTTGCCTTTGGCCCCTTCCTCCTAAAAGCTCGCTTGTCTTCTCCCCAGAGAGCTCTGCCATCCCAGGAAAAGATGCCACCCCCTCAGCTGGGTCCATACAAATTAGGAGCAAAAGATTCAGGTCATCTGATTGCGGCAGGCAGTTGACTACATGGCTCAGGCCCCGTGTGTTTTTTTCTCCTAATTATTTATCCTCGCTAATATTTATCCTCATGAATATTCTTCCCTCCCTAATGCTGTAGCCTGAATTATCTAGACAATGCACTTTTTTGAGGGGTCTGGATATACGTGAACTAAAGTAAGGTTTTGCCCTTCCTCGGGTGAAGGTTAAACTCTCATTTGCACATATCTCAAATAAGCACATTGAGGTAGTCATAACAAAAGTATTTTCATTTTGTAATTAGGTTTGTCAGAAGGACATAAACATTCTCAAAGGTTAACTGATCATTAACAATTAATGCAGAAATCATACTGACAGGTTTTTCAGTGAGAATATATATGGCTGGGTCTGCCCGCTTGAAATTCCCTTACAGAGGAGCATTATCTGCCTCAAAACATGCTGTCAAGGCCAACAGGTACTACTGTGGATATGAAATGGACATGGTGGGATTTTGGGATGTGATGTTGCTTTAAACCAGAAAAGAGTCTGAATTCCTTGAACTTGAGGCCCATGTGGGGCTCCCTCTGGTGCTGAGAAATATTATTAAATGCTTCACACTCCAGGTTTTGCAGTTTGAATCAAGTTCAAAATGTAACACTGAGACTGTGAGGCTTACTGTTTAAGACCTAGTTCCTGCCTTCATTGAGGTGCTAGAACACGCATGCAAAAACCAGTAAATGCACCAGGGCCTGTTTGGATACTGACAACCATGTTACCTGGCGATGTCCACTTGGCTATATACTGGCAACTCTAACTGCACAGGTCTCAAACAGACCCCTGATACGCCCCTCCTGGGTTCCTCCTGGCACTTCCAAGAGCTGCGTCCTCACACTTCCGGCGTTCAAGTCAACAGCCTGGGCATCATACTTTCCTGGCTTCCTCCTCCCAGACCACATCTCTTCCAAATACAGCTAGAATGAGACTATTTCTCACTGCCTCCACGGTCACAGTCCTGGCCAAGCCAGCTTCTCACTGGGAGAAAAAGCCCTGTGAACAAGGCCGGCGTGGTCTGCACCCCATCCCTTCATTCCTGCACCGCAGTAACGCTGATCTTCTCGTTGGTTCTGGGTTTGTGCGTCTAAGCCCTCCACTTGAAAGCCTTTTTGCTCTGTATCCTGTCGCCTCCTGTTCCGCTTCTCAGAGAGAGTGTCACCAAACACCTGTTTATTCTCCATCCTTCTTTTCCCCATCCTCTTTAGTCCGCTTTATTTTTTCCCACAGCACAGGTTATCTTTTGATGTATCATTTTCTTTACTTCAATATTTCTCCATTTCACCTCGGCCCATGAACTCCCAAGAGACTGTATGTTCTGGGTGGGGGGGTGCTGTGATGAGATACCGCCTGGTTTGCTCACTGATTTATCCCCAGGGTGCAGGACACCTCCTGGCTTGTAATGGGTGCTCAGGACAAATCTGAAAGACTGGTTCTGTGTTTGCCTTCCACGAGTGAAAGCACCGCAACGTACTACTGGCCAACAGAGGCCAGTGTTTAGATGCTACAGAGAGACTGCCTGGGCCTGCAACCGCCAGCCGGGACTCCACCGGGCTCACGCTCCCGGCCCAGAGAGGAGCTGCACCTTCCCTGGGTCTTGCTCAGCTCTTCACAGGCGCCGTTCCAGGCCGAGCCACAGCCGCCTCACCCACGATCCCCTGTCAGACGCGACGCTCACCCTGATCTCACTGAGTCATACTTCAGTTACTTTCTCCCCAAGCGTGAGGTTCCTTTCTGCGCTTTCAGCTGCGCTAATAACCATGATTTCGTTTTATGACCTTGTCGAGGTTCAAATGGGCTCCGATTAAACCCCAATGAAAATATATTCAAGAGGGCAGGACCATACAAGACCAGAACCTGTTATATAACTCCTGGCAGCGCGGCACAGCCAGTTTCTCTTTTTTCATCACATAAATACATCCTTTTCCAAACACTTGAAGCAAACTGGAGGATGAAATGGGAGCATGAATAGCCTTTGTCCTGGTGTCAGCTTGAGGCCCCCTCTGCCTTTCATCCCTGGATGCCTTGTATCCAGCACCTCTCTTTTTTAGGGGTGGTCACTTCCATCCTCCTGTGCCCTTTCCCGCCTTCTTCCCATGGCTGCAGACACACCCACCGCTCCCCACGGCTCCAAAGAGGAACCTGCCCCGCCTCCCCTCCCCGCCTCCAGCCCCACTAAACCAGCTCCTCTAAAACGATCGCCTCCAACTTCTATTCAGGATGAAGAAACCAAGACAGGGAGGTACCATCCTCACTTTGGGCTGATAATTATTTAGTGCTGCCTCCTGATCTGGCGAATGACTGCCTTTTATGATCATTCTTAGCTCTTGTGTAAGTTCAGTAAAAACACCTTTAGCTACTTAAAGACCACCATATCTAAACCGTGCATGCATATACGCACATCTATGCTGTCTGGCTGTATTTTTTAACAGTAGATTGGTGCTCTCTCTATACACACACATATGTATGTATCACCGAAAGCAAGATATAAAGAAAACAAAACAGCTGTTGTTTGAATTCGTCTCCCTTTTTCCTTCATGAGAATCCCTGTTTTCACAAATGTGAAGGGCATCTGTTTTACAAAGCACTTTTTTTCCTCGAGCCTATCGCAAATGTACACATTCTGCCTGCATCCAGGAGTGAGGACATGACTCAGAAGTGGGTGTCAGAGGACCTCTCACTTTTGGTGAGATGCAAGTGAAGTTCTGGGTCCTGTTTCACCCACAGAGAAAAGTCTGTCTGCTCTCCTCGAAGGCTAGTTTGCATGACTACATTCTCCAAGTCAAAAAAAAAAAAAAAAAAGAAAACACTGGAGCAAAGACGGAGGGGCCGACAGAGGCCCGATTTACTTCAATGTTGAAAAATCATTAATAAAAACAGTCACACCTCTTCAGTCGAGTGTAAGAGCGTCTGTGAGTGTTCTATTTAAAACATTTCATCACGTTCACGCTAAGCCTGACTCAGTCTTTGGTGGAAGCTGTTTCATTAAACCCACATCCCAGCATAGAGACGCCTCCAAACACAAGCCCCACATGACGGAAGAGCTGAGTTCTTTTCGCCATGTTGCTTGGCTCCCAGAGACCCCATTGGCAAGTGACCAGGGCAGCTCTGGGGCACATGGGTCTGTCCCACTTGCCTTCCCTCCCTACCAGGGTCTGAAAATGCGTGCCTTAAAGAACAAACGTGCACTATTCAGTGCTATAAGGAAATGAGCTTTCAAAGCCACAGAACAACATGAAGGTACTCTAAATTTATGTTCCCGAGTGATAGAAGTCTGAAAGGCAACACACTATAGGAGTCCAACTGCATGGCATTCTAGAGAAGAAGAATTACAGAGATGGAAACAGATCAGTGATTGCCAGGGTTAGGGGTGGGGTGGGGAGTACCCACAGGTATGAAGGCTCTTTAGGGTGGGGAAATGATCTTCTAGGATCCTGGAAGGCTGGATATGTGATATTACCCATTTCTCAAAACCTACAGCACGTAGAGCAGAGTAAATCCTAATATAAAGTATGGACTTTAGTTAATAATAATGCATCAACATTAGCTCATCAATTACAAGTCACACATGTACCATTAAAATGCAAGATTTTAATAATGGGAAACTCTAGGTGTCTGGGAACTCTGTACTTTCTGCTAAAACTACTTTCAACAATAAAGTCTACTTAAAAAAAAAAAAAGCTATAAGCTACAATGGTCCCAGATAATCTGCTCCAATAACACATGTAAGATCCCCAAGCTGGGGGCACTTATATCACACACATGCTAAAGCAGAGCATTTCTCTTCTTTTGGGGGGAGTGGGGGGGGAACACAGACAAACAAAAATGTGTTTGGCATTGCTTCTCTGCTGGAGCCTTTCTGGCATTAGAGCAGGGAGGATTATCACCAATCACTGGACCCCAGGGCCAGTAATGAGCTTTGCATTGAGGGCAGCCACTACCCCTGTTCTGATTCATCAGGGTTCACATCCACCAAGCCCCCTGTGTAAAATGTTTGGCAAGTCGGTCTGCTTTGGCTGCTTAGGGACTATACAGGCGTCTGTGCTGCCTGCAGGAGGGCTCTGGCTATTCTTAGGCACCAGGTAACCCATTAAATGCATAATGCAGACACTGATGGCTCACAAAACACAGCGGTCAAATGAAAAAATAGTGGAATGGAAGAAGCAGTAGATGTACAGTGAGCATGTCATTGTAACATGCTGTATGGGTGCATGCACGCACACACCCACGAGTTGGGAGAAGAAAATGACATGGAATATTAAGCTGCCACCAAGGAGGTAAAAGGAAGCAGGCAGCTCCTGACTCTGGGAGGCGACAGACAGCCCTAATGAGAGACAGAGCCCAGCACGACTGACAAAATGTTGTGTACTCTTCAGAAAAGTCAAGCCTGGGGAGCACGCGACGGTGGGCTGTGGAGGCTGCAAAGATGGAAGACCAGGGCTCCCCCAGTGGGGCCATCCCAGGCCGGGGGTCCCTCAGTGGGCATGGCGCCCAGATCCTCTCTGCAAAGGAGAGGTGCATGAGCCCGTTTCTGCATTGGTCACTGATGTGCAGGGCTGAACCATCAAATGACCCCTCCAGTCCAGCTCACACTCAGGAAAACCAGACAGTGCTGCGTGCACGCAGGCCAGCGTGAGGTTATGCTACTTCCTTCACAGAAACACGACGGCGAGGGATGCTCCTGGACCTCTCCTGGGAATATGCCGTAAGAACACAGGCGGAGTGAAATGGCTTTTGAGGCTCACCAGAAAAGTTCAGCCTTCCTTCCAGACTTTTCTATACTGTTCTTCCTTCCAAAAGCTTTTGTAAGAGCATGAAGCCTTTTACTCATTCACTTTTCAGGGCCTAACCTTTCTCTTCTTAGGGTCAAAGTCCCACCCAAGGGGAGCAAGGAAGGGAAACTAACACTGCTGAGGACCTACTATCCACTACCGACTGAACTGGTTCTTTTGTGCGAATTTCCTTTCTTCCCTGGCAGCTCAGCTGGTAAAGAATCCGCCTGCAATGCAGGAGACCCAGGTTCAATCCCTGGGTTGAGAAGATCCCCTGGAGAAAGAAATGGCAACCCACTCCAGTATGCTTGCCTGGAGAATTCCATGGACAGAGGAGCCTGGTGGGCTAGAGTCCATGGGGTTGAAAGAGTAACACCATTGAGCGGCTAACACCCTGGCTTCACTTTCCTTTCATTCTTACAACCACTTTCATTCTTCACATTACAACACGAGCCGGATGGAAGGCACAAGTGTCATTTGCACCATGAAGCATGTGTGCACTAGTCTGTGATTTGCACCAAGTCCCAAAGCTCCGGTGGTGGAAGACAGATTCGGCCTCGGGTCTTTTCAGCTCCAGGTCTTGCATTTTCTGACCAGTTAACCTGCTTCCCACCCAAGCAGACGACGCTCTGCCCTCCAGTTGAATCACACGGGCCCCTATGTGGGTGTTATTATCATCTCAGGATCCCTTCTGGGCTCACCATAGACTCAGGAGACCATGGGTGGCTACTGAAAGGCTTCGTATGGTGCACACAGCCTGACAGACAGTGCCTGAGATCCTTCAGTTCTCCTGGAGGAGAACCAGCCTGGGGGAACTGGGATGCGAGGATACTTTGCCTGGCCAAGAAATACAGCTCTGGTAAGGACAAAGCCACAGGGATGGGGACGGATATGCAAAAGCATTCTTCTCCTACACTGCCTCACGGGGAGCTTCAGATCCACCACCCCGGAGGTCTCTTTTCACAATAATAATTAGGAATTTGGTTTCTGAAAGTAATCCATCAGTGAAAATTTCCTTGTTTCTATAGAGGGTGGCTTTCCTTCTCACTGGATCTATATGCTGATTATTAGCATAAAGTCAGGTAACTTTCCCTGTATATGCCCCCCCCCCTTTTTTTGTTTAGTGGACGCTAGTAAATTTTACAAGGGCTGTTCTTCATGGCAGGAAAGCAAAGGAATACAAAAACAAAGAGGATGCTGAATATATGATCTTGTATAAGGAATCATTTCCTCATTTTAGTGATGGGAAAACCCCTAGCTCAGAGAGAAGTGAGACCATTTTTGTCCTGCCATTGTCCAAACCCCAAGCTTGGGGCTTCTCCCACCAGCCACACCGCATTCACTGGGGATGCCTGTGGTAGGTTATGAAGTCAAGTGTCCCTGTGGTCCTGCCTCCGTGCAGGATTTACACCTGGGGTCACAAAGCCATCCATCCTTTAGAAAACCACCCCCTTCCTCCCACAACTTCCCCAATCAAATCTATGATTTGGCTAATTAAGTGAAAACGTGCTGCACATCTCTCAACCTCCCTAATGGGTGCAAGTGTTAAGAGATTTCTAATCATTGAGAAGACCGAGACCGGATCTCCAGGCCTGGGGAGAAAACCCCTCAGAGAGCCCCCTGAAAGGAACAGAAGCCCTCAGCCCTTAGAGCGTAAATTAAATCTGGACCTTTCTTCTCCCTCACCACCCCTCTCCCCCCCCTCCCTTCCTCTGATTCTCAGCTGACTCTGCCCCCCCATCACTTGTGGCAAACACAGCTGGTGGAGTATTTTAGCTGGGATGATGTCAGCCTGTTTCTGATAGGCTTCTGGCTAAAGTGACACATCGCTGGCGTGCCGGCCCTGCACTTACGTTTCTGCAGCTTGGAACCCCAGCCACCCTTTTGAGTCCTTCCCAGTGGGCGGCTGGGCTACACAGGGGCAGCCTCACAGGCCTGCAAACAGGCCCTGACAAACCCGGTACCTTCTAATTTGCACCTTGGCCGTCAGCAAAGAGACTGGTGGCCTGGCGAAGGGAAGGAAATGAGACTTTACACTCGGAAGCCAATTTCTCGATCGTTTAAGCATTCGCTCTGTGGAGGATAGGGCGGGAGGAGCACACAGAGATGCTACCTCCCTCAGCACTGCCTAGAGGTCTGTGAGGCTCCAGTCTATGGGGGCTCCTGCGGCCTTGGAGATGAGCCTGCAGCTCAGAGCTGTTCTTTACTGAAAGCTGAAAAGAGGTGCTGGGCAGGAGATAGTTGCATTTCAAAATAACCCCTCTTCCTGTGCTTACCTCTGTTCACAGTAGTGCTTTAAGGATTAAAAGGATCATGAAAAAAAAAAACACATTTACTTTTCCTTCTTATTTCCCAGGCTTCACTTGGGGTCTGTTAAAAGACAACTTTGCTAGTAAGTCAGCTCATTCTTTTTTCAGTGAGGATCCACCCACTCGTAATCCATGTAGGACGCAGAGAGGGAGCAGAAACTTAGATGTGGGCAGGGAGTTCTACATAATGATGCCCTTTTCCAAATATCCTGATTTTTGCTTTTTTTTTTTTTTTTTGCATCAGAACCCTGAGAAATTTTTCTTGGGCCTCACCAAAGTTTACAGCGACATCTCACCATTAAAAAGAAAAGTCTTCAGGGCTAAAAGCTCCTGGCTACGCAGGCCCTCTGATATTGTGCAAGATCCCACATCCGGACATTCATAAGCAGTCCTGGAAAACGCTTTGGAAAATCAGACTCCCCCACCTCACTTGATCTTTTAAAAAATATTCTAAGAACAATTCAAACCATTAACTAGTTTGTTTATCTTTGACTGTCCCAAATACCAGCTACGCCATGACCATTTTTCAACTCTTTTCAAACTGAAGAAGGTGCTGTCATATCCCATTCCCAGAGGCACTGAGGCTCTATAGCCTGGGAAGTTCCCCGCCTTGGGGCCAAACCTGACTTTAAGCAAGCTGGGCAGTCAAACTGCTGTTTCCATACCCATGGGTGGAATAAAGGCGTTCAAGTGATTTAAGAAGCTGGAAAAGAGTGGACTGAAGGAACTCATGGAAATGAAGAGCTGATTGCGGTTCTAGTTTTAACATGACTCAGCTTGGCTGCTTCTGGCCCTTGGGGGTTCCTATTCATCAGAAGTCCAGGAGATCACCTGGGACAGCCTTGACCTTCCAGATTATATGAACTATGCCTTTTATTCTCTGTATCTGAGGCTTTGACATCTTGAGGTCTTGCTGACACTGGAGGGACTGTCCCTCCCTGCGTTAGCTAATGCTTACACATAGCCAACAGCTCCCCTGCTGGGGATAATGTTCTTCACGTGTAAAGCAAACACCCACACCTCAGCTTCCTCCTCAGTGAACGGGACTTTCACTCTCCGGGCCACTATCAGACACCTAGGGACAGCTCCTGTACCCAGAGCCTGCTGAAATGATTCCAACTACCCTGCCTCACCCACTCCTTCCCACTGAAACGACAGCAAAGGCTCTTGTCCATGTATTCTCCCGGCTCCCAGTGCCTTGTAGCAGCCCCTGGGCTTCTTCCGCATGTCAGCCCACGTGGCCGGGCATATCCCCTCTTCTCGGAATCTGAGTATAACCAGATGTATTCTCCTCTGTTGGCCTCACCACACCTAAATGATAACAAAACCTAAATGTTAAAACATGGATGTTGGGACTTCCCTGGTGGTCCAGTGCCTGAGACTCCAAGCGCCTGATACAGGGGGCCTGAGTTCGACCCCCTGGTCAGGGAGCTAGATCCCATACACTGCAACTAAGAGTTCACACGCCACTACTAAAGATCAGATTCCGAGTTCTGCAACTAAGACCCAGCACAGCCAAAATAAATAAATAAAAACAATAACAAAACACTGACGTTGTGATGGGATACGGCAACTCTGGGCAACTAACATTCTCCCCTGAAGCAGCACTGTCTTTTCCTGACCAAAAAAAAAAAAAAAAGGGGGAAATGGCAACCTTTCAGC
>SJYX01004670.1:57991-100523 GCA_006410675.1 Oreotragus oreotragus
GGGGGGGGGGGTCGGGTGGGGTGGGGGTGGAAAATGGCTTTTCTTAATCAGGGTTACTCATGTAAACCACAGAACAACATCAGCAAAATAACCCGAGGGGTGATTTTCTTAACTGTCCCAAGCATGGTACCTGACCAGCCCCCGTTGGAGAAGCAGAGAAATTAATTCACTACAGAGGATGCTTCCGGGTGCATTAGGGTTTAATTCTCTTAGGGAACGGTGGTTGGAGGAACGTGAGAAGTCTAACCTTTCAGTACAAAGTGAAAGTGAAAGAAAACCCTCAATCACCCCCACAGCCGCAGACAGGTCTGCCGCTTGGAAGAAAGTCACGGTGCCAGGAGGTAAGGGAGGCGGCACGGCGCGTTGTCCCCCTACCTGCGTGATGCGGACGCAACGTTACCTGCGCTCGGTGGTCCCCGACGGCAAACTGGATCACGGCGACGCCGGGGCTGTGGCTATCCGCAATCCTCTCCACCGTGCTGGAGTCGATCTTCAGGTCGGTGCTGATCTCCGCGCTCTGGATGAAGTCCTCCGTCTTCAGGTCCTCCACTTTCTTCAGCTCTCCGTTGGCCAGCTGGATGATGGAGCCTTTCATGAAGTAGGGCGGCAGCGTGGGGGGCGCGGCGGCGGCGGGGGAGGCCACGGACTGCGCCACGGGCAAGTGGATCTGGGCCTGCACCACGGCCGGGTAGGCGGCCTGGGTGACCAGGGCCTCGGGGCCGAAGTTCTCGCTCTTGGGCAGGGCGGTGGTGACGAATGTGTGAGGCACTGCAGCAAACTGGGGCGACGACGTGACGATGGCCGAGGCGGCGCCCGACCCCTCCAGGTCAGCGCTGCCCACGGGGATGAGCAGGGGCTGGGTGCCCGGGATGACCAGGTGCGGGGGCAGGCCGCCGGCGTAGGTGATCGCTTGCTGCTGGCCGCTCAGGTAGCCGATGACCGGCGGCTGCGCGCCCGCGTAGAAGGCCGTGGCCGGCAGCCCGACCGGGAGGGCCTCCGAGGCGCTGTGTGTGGTCTGGATGACCGTGTGCGGGGACAGCGTGGCGACGGCCTTCACGCCTTCGGGGCCCAGCGTCTGCTGCGGGGACAGCGCGTAGGAGCGGTGCCCGGGTTTCCCCAAGTGCAGGCCGCTCTTGTCGTTGAGGGCGGACGGCGAGTTCTCCCGGTGGGTGACCTGCTGCCCCTCGAGGTCGGCGGCGGGGGTGCTGCTGTTGGGCAGGACCATCACGGAGGCCCGCACCCCCGACGCGTCGCGGACGCTGTAGTCGGCGGGGCCGGGGTGGACCACCACGTGCCTGGACTCGTACGGGTGGGGCACCGCCTTGCCGGCCGCCTTCACCAGGCCCAGGTCGGCCGCGGGGGGCGCCCCGTACCGGCGGCCCTTCTCCACCTCCCCGTTCAGCATCTCCTTGGCCTGCATGGCCTGCTGCAGCCGGCTGCTCTCGGCCTTCTTGGTGGCCTCGCGAGTGACAAAGTGGCTGCCGGAGTCGGTGTACTGCACGACCACCTGCGGGGAGGGCCCCAGGGTGAGCGTGTGTGGGATCATGGTCGGGTGCGTGTGCAGGTGGACGGGGAGGGTCGGCGGCGAAGCCGGGCGTGCGGCGTTCTGCGGCGAGCTGGAGATGCGCACGTACTGGCTCTGCTGGGGGGGCGGTGGGGACCCCGGGGGGAGGAGCCCCGCGGTCCGGCCTAGGTGCTGCGGCGGTGGCGGCGGTGGCGGCGGCTCAGCCTTGTGTCCGGAGGCTCGGCTCAGCCCGCCCATGTCGGCCAGCAGGCTGCTATAGGCCTCCAGCTGGGAGCGCTGGGCGGGCGTGGCGGCGCCCACCGCCGAGGCCACCGCGCTGGTGACTGGGCTGGCCGTGGGCGAGATCAGCTGGGAAGGGATGAAGCCAGCGTAGGGCCCGCTGTACTGGGAAGACCCAATGAACTGTAACGTGTGCGGCAGGTGGGCGTACTGCACCGGGGACACGGGGGCCCCGGACGGCGGGGGCGGCGGGTATGCCGCGGGCATCGTCGTGGTGGACACCACCGCTGGGACGGACCGGGGCGCGCTGGGCGGGGAGTAGTCCAGCCCCGTGGACAGCGCTTTGTGTAAACCTATTCCCTGCTGTAAACCGAGCTCCGCCGGGGGCCCCGCAGGCCCCAGCCGCCCGCCCACATGGCCCCGGGCGCCAGGGAGCCATGCCGCATTCTCCGCACGGTGGTTGTCGCTGGGCACCGCCTTGTCCTCCGAGGACGGCCGGCTGGTGGCGGGGATCTCACGCTTCTTGGGAGGCAGGCATTCGTTGCTGCGCTCTTGGTTGGATTTCATTTTTCGCCGTCCCCCCTCCACGGTGACCGTTTCACTGTCGGACTGGCTCTGGTTTTAGTCTGATAAACGGAAAGTCACATTTGATTTCTGTAGGGGATCCAGGCTCTTCATGAGGAATCATCTCCCTGTGGGTGCGATCCTCCAGCAGCTGCTCTGGAATCTGGGAAAAGGCAGAGGGTCGGGACCAAGAGGGAGAAAGGGGTGGGGGTGGGGGAACAGGGCGTCAGAACATCAACACCAGGTAAGAACATCCTCCCACGAGATTCATGTGAATCCCCCAAAATCCTGCCGCCAGCCCCACTATTAGAGCAGGTAAAACGCTGGCCGTGTTGGGTAGGACATCAGGAAGATCATTAAGACATGGAGCAAGTCAAACCTTTCTTATGGATTTAGTAAGTCTTCTAAGATATCTTCAGTACCTTCTTCTCCTCCCCCGCCCCTTTTTCTTTTTGGAGGGCAAACAATGCATTTCTCAGTTTCCCTCCCAGAAATGGTCCTCCCACTCCTCAGCTGTATCTTTTACTCAGTCTCTGGAGGATCAAATGAAGCCTACAAGGAGGATGGCACCAGTAACGATCAGCTATCCTCTGAGCCAGGCACTGGAAGGACCAGTTTAGGAAGGGAAGTCCCCAGCGTATTTCATAGGTTATCTGAGTCCTCCTCTGCCATAGTGAAAGTGGAAGTGGCTCAGTCCTGTCGGACTCTTTGCGACTCCATGGACTATACAGTCCATGGAATTCTCCAGACCAGAATACTGTAGTGGGTATCCTTTCTCTTCACCAGGGGATCTTCCCAACCCAGGAACTGAACCTGGGCCTCCTGGATTGCAGGCAGATTCTTTACCAGCTGAGCTATCAGGGAAGCTCTGCCATAGGCACTACTCAAAGATTCTAGTGACTCTGGGTCCATACTGGATTTACAACAATTCTCTCTTGCCTAACACACACACACAGACACACACACACACACTATATACAGGCCAACTGAGCAGAGGCAGCCCCAAATAATTATGCTCTTTACACGTTTCCAAACAGCTCCCAGTGCAGCTACTCATATGGTAACAGCCAAAAGGAATCTATGAGACAGTTAAAACAAGAACATGGTTTGGTTTTTAAAAATGCAATAATCAGGCATTGAGAGTGTCCTTAATGAGGGCAACATGCTTGCTTCATCTCTGCCTTACTTCCTTTCCAAGTGCTCTTTGAATTCTCTCTCCATACTCTCCACCCTCTTCTTGGAAAGGGCCAGTCCACCAGGAACCCTGGAGATGAAGCCTCTGCTAGACCAATCAGGCCTGTGTGTTTCAACCTGGACATACAAGTAGAGAGCTAGTTTTCATGGACACCTATCTCAGTCTTTCGGGAACCACCGAACTCTGTTACCAGAACTGTGTAGGCAGACAGATGTCCACCTGGCAAGAGGCAGATCATCAGTGGAACCAACAGGAACTAGGCTAACAGGAGGCAGATGTGAGGACTGCCTACAGGCTGTGAGCAGTCTTGTGCTGTGATCCTGGAAAGTTGCTGAATCAGGTTCTGGGAATTCCAGGACCTGGGTTTTAGCATTTCTCCTACCCAGACCTGCTTTCTATAGTCTGATGTTAAAACAGACACAATAAGGCAGCAGTTTTCAGCATTACCCTCCCAACCTCAGGCTTTATTAAGCCCCAGGTATAGCCTTCTCTTAGGAAGTTCATGGCATGTAATTTACACCTAATATATACAAATCTACTGAGATGACAGTGCTGTTTTCAAAACGACAGAATAAAACTAAACTACCAAAATTGAAAACAGTTGACCCTTTTGACTGCTTAAAAAGTGTTGATGCTGATCTTTTATCTCTAGGTTTCAAGTTACTCTAAGAAAGAAAACTGCATAAACTGGCATTCCCATTGGGACTAGCAAAGGAAAGTGATTTAAGAGATGGACTCAACGTGAACTGCTCCATGCGCCCCCTGCTGGCCCCACAGTAGCACTGCTCCAATAAAATCCCACAGGATTTCATTAGGGATGTTCATGTAAGAGTAGTGTGTCAGAATCCAGAATGAGAGTATTTGCATATAGCAGCCCAGCCAGTAAGGGAATAGGTTAATTAGCCCAAGGCAGCTCTAGGGAAGGAAAAAATAGCAGCATAAAAGTCCTTTCAAAGCCAAGCAAAATGTCAAACACGTTTGCAAAGAGGTCCATTAGCAATGCAAATGTGAAATTGCTGCACAATGGGGTTCACCATACACAAAACTAGAAAACTCCTCTAAAGGTACTTTTTTAAAACAGAACTCAGCTTCGGTGAATCTGAAAAAACAATGCCGACTTGGTTCTTAGCAGTGCCTTGGTTTATATACACTGTTTTTTGTTTGTTTTGAGAGACACTGGGTGGCTCTGTTGGCCTTAAAGATCTCATTATAGATTCCATGGCTGGATTTTCTGCTAATGGACCACTAAAACATATCGGCCTTAACACACAAATTCAAATGCACGCTTCTGAAAAGTGGTCCATTGATAAACATCTTTTCCAGATAATAACTGACACTAAGTCAAGGATACAAAGATTAACTGGAGCAACCCTGGGGCCAGACTGATATACATTTCAACTCACCCTCCTACATTTAGAAGGACCATATATCCTATTTACCAATGCAGCTACAGACCTGGGTCGCTGTAATTCTGGGGCACGTGTGCCTGTTCTGCGCTTCACTGGCTCTCTGTGCTGTCTCTCTCAGCAGGGGAAGTCATTGTGAGAGTAGGCACTGTGTCTAGCTATATTTTCAGTGAACCACGAGAGGGCACCACAGGATGCCATCGTGTCCCTGGTACACTGGATGCTGGTTCACGGGATTAAAAAAAATGGAGAGATAAAACTATGAAGGTAGAAAGTACAGGAGGGAAAAGGGAGAGAGAGAGAGACTAGGAAGAAGAGAAGAAGAAAGGAGAGTGGACGTCTGCTTTTAGGGCTTCTTTCTAGCTGCAGACAAACGGGCTTCATGTCCCTAATTGCCTTTTCGGTGCTGAAACACACCAATGGTTCATTCACCTGAGTCCCCCAGAGGAGGTGTGTGCCTCCGGATGCACCTGCCGCCAGAGAAACATGGGGCTGAGCACAATTCTATAACTGCAAAGTTACCAAAGAGCCACACAGGCAGATCATGTTTAAACATTATTAGGAAAGGGGAAATGAACAGGGGTCAATAGATGGATCAAGACAAATTTATATAGGGTTTACTACGTATGATTTGCCTGCTAATCACTGTTCTGAATAGTCATCTTAAGCATCTTCACATCTACATTTATCTCTCTCTCTCCATCAGTATCTTAAAATTTAGCTCAGTGGCATATGGCCTTGCTAGTCCAAGTGTGGTCCTCAGACCAGCTCCCCCAGCAGCTTTAGAAATGCAAACTCAGGTCCTACCCAAAGCTCCTGATTCAGAGTCTGCATTTTAACAAAATCCTCAGATGATTCATATACAGCAAGGGGTGAGAAACTCAGCCTGTACACCTAAGCTCCTAAGTAGACATCTCAGCCTCTTTCTAACGGAGTAAGTGCTGGGGAACCAAACTAGGTTCTGTGAGCAGACAAAATTGATGGCGCCTTGGAGACAAGCAGCTAACGTTCAGGGTTATTCCCCTGGCGGCTCAGACAGTAAAGAATCCGCCTGCAACGCAGGAGACCTGGGTTCGATCCCTGGATCAGAAAGATCCCCTGGAGAAGGGAATGGCAACCCACTCCAGATTCTTGCCTGGGAAATCCCATGGACAGAGGAGCTTGGTGGTCTATAGTCCACGGGGTTGCAAAAGAGTCGGAAGCGACTAAGCACATACAGTAATATTTAGGGAGAACTCGGCTGTTTCCTTTGGGGTCACCTAAACGTGATACAGTTCTAAATAGCACATGCTCCTTTTCTTCTGGTTCTTTCTGTCTTCGAAAACTCTAAGGAAACACACTTTAAAAAGACTTATTGTAAATTATACATATGATTCAGTCATTTCTGGGAGGAAAAGCAAACTTCATAAAGGAAGACACTTCTGTCTTTGCTATCATTCAAAAATCCCTATAACCCCCCCACCCATTACCATGGATTCAGCTTGTTTCAGAAGTGACAGGAAAATGAGATGATCCCTACTGATTCCAAGTCCCATAAATAAGAACTAACTGCTCTGAATGGAAGACACACCTAGAATCCGATACATACAGTCCTAAACATGCATCCCAGGTCAGGGCAATACACTGGGTTGCTCTGCCCAGCACCCTCCATCCTGTGAGTTTCTCAGTTTGAGTGAAACCCATGACTGGCTTGTAATGTCCACGCGCAACAGATACATAGTTTTCGTTTTAAAGAGGAGGAAATAGAGCCTGGTGAGCCTGTGTCAGTTCTGGAAAAACCATGAGACCATTTAAAAGACAGAGCACCTGGACCCGATGGGAGGGGGTCACTAGGACTTGGCAACGATTCTTCAAGTCCCAGCATGCAAATCTCTTGTTTTACTGAATTATTAAACAGGTTGATCTGTGTAGTGCAAAGGCAGAATGCACTTTGTTTAGGTTAAATGTTAAAAGTAGGCCCAACTCTGACATGCTTGAAATTTCCAAAATGGAGAAAGGTGTGCTGGATGACAGCATACTTAGATATCTTCAAGGCTGACTGAACAAGCATACTTCAAAGGAAGTGTATCACATAATCATTCATCAAACACTTAGTTTCCAGTCTGTATCGTGGACCTTAACTGTTCATTGTCAGTGTGGGGCAAATGGTATGCAAGAACTCTATTTTCAGTTATATTCTGTTCAACATTTTATTAAGTGGTTTATCATATTTAGAGGCAACAGAAGGCTGGAAGGGGTGCTTATTGTACTGAATATTGGAGTGGATAGCCTATTCCTTCTCCAGCAGATCTTCCTGAACCAGGAATCGAACCGGGGTCTCCTGCATTGCAGGTGGATTCTTTCCCAACTGAGCTATCAGGAAGCCAGCTTAATATATTACCTGCAGTTAATATTCAAATATATTCTAAGAAGCTGGAAGTGATGGCACAAAGCCAAAAATACTAAAATGAACAAGAATATATAAATGCCCTACCCTTGGTTTCAATAGTTCATTTAATAACAGGGTCAGAGAGATCTGGTTGAAGAATAGTTCATTTCAAACAGCCCAGGAATTTTCTGTTTGACTATCCATTCAATATGAACCAACAGTTGGGTTTGGTGCCTAAAAGTTGGTATGCTGCTGCTGCTAAGTTGCGTCTGACTCTGTGCGACCCCATAGACAGCAGCCCACCAGGCTCCACCATCCCTGGGATTCTCCAGGCAAGAACACTGGAGTGGGTTGCCATTTCCTTCTCCAATGCATGAAAGTGAAAAGGGAAAGTGAAGTCGCTCAGTTGTGTCTGGCTCTCAGCGACCCCATGGACTGCAGCCTACCAGGCTCCTCCATCCATGGGATTCTCCAGACAAGAGTTGGTATAGCTTCATTTAAAAAGCACAGTATTCTCAGTAACAGAATAAATACTACAATAGCATACAGCATTGGTAAGGTCACAAAGTCCTGAGGCAAGGGGACACTGGTGGGCATGGCCAGGATGGAGTGATGGGGTTAGCGGGAGGTCTGGACCCAAGACAGGTAAGTAACAGCGGCAGCAACTGAAGATGTATGGCCTGGGGAAGGACAAAAAAAGCCAGAGCAGAGATGCGATGCTCAGATCTACGAAGGACCATCCGTGAAAGACAGCAGAACATAGCTGAGCTCCAAATTACACTGATAGACACTTTGCCCTTGAACAACGTGCCCTTGAATTGCACAGGTCCATTTATGTGGGGGTTGTTTCTCAATAAAGACCTGCTGTGTGCTGTGTTCAGTCACTTCAGTCGTGTCCGACTCTTTGCGACCCCACGGACTGTAGCCCACCAGGCTCCTCTGTCCCTGGGATTCTCCAGGCAAGAATACTGGAGAGGTTGCCATACCTTCCTCCAGGGGATCTTCCCGACCCAGGGATCGAACCCATGTCTCCTGTATCGTAGTACGACATAATCTGCGGTTGGCTGAATTCCAGAATGCAGAACCACTTCTATGGAGGGCTGACCATGGGACTTGAGCATAGGGGGCTCCTGGAACCAAACCCCCGCAGATACTGATGGACAACTGTATATAGTAGAAATTAGAAACTAATCAGAACTGGTCAAATGGGCTGGGCTGCCTCATGAGGTAGGGAATCCCCGTGTCATCCTAAGCACTGAGGCAGAGTTTACAGACACCTGCTGATGGTCCCATGTGGAAAAGAGAATGCCAAGGGATCAGAGGGTGAGATGATGTTAAGGGCACCGCGGCATCCCTCCTAGCTCTAATCATGGGCTGCAGCAGGTGTGGCATTCCAGGTTAGAGGCTGAATTGAATAAGGAAGAGAACGCGATCTTCAGACTTCCCAGGCTAGGGAGCCAGGGACCCTCAGCCTCACCCAGCACCAAGCTCAACGCTCCCACCTAGTGGTGATCCAGGGCACAGCACACAGCAGTGCTGAAACTTCCCCCGACACACACCCCCAGGGGGCAAGTCCTCCAGATCAGGCACGGAGAACCATGAATACCATCATGCGGTTAACAAGCTCTCTCTCTCCCCCTGTAGGGTCACCAAAAGCAAGTTTGATACCAGAGTCTGTATCAGGGTGCAGGACCCTTCAGTCAGAGCAGTGAGCGGGAAGGCCCTGGTCTGCCACTACCATCCACACTGGGATTTCAGGGGAATGAGGATCGGCAGGAGAAAACAGTCCCCTTCTTTCTATTAGAACCAAGGATAATAGTTTTGGGGTGTCCTGTTTATCTATAGGGGTTTCTCTGGTGGTTCAGATGGTAAAGAATCTACCTGCAATGCAGGAGACCCAGATTTGATCCCTGGGTCAGGAAGATCCCCCGTAGGAAATAATGGCAACCCTCTCCAGGATTCTTGCGTGGAGAACCCCATGGACAGAGGAGTCTGGCGGGCTAGAGTTGTGGGGACTTGGGGGCAATACAATCACTCAGTGTCATATGTTAATTCAAAAATTTAAGTCTACCCACAGGAACACAGCTGCATTTGGGGGCTCCCTGGACTCAAGGGAGTTCTGAGGGCAACAAACGGACTCAGTCTTTGTTCTGATTAAAATCCACCTCCTGATGGAGATGCGGAGGGGACTGCTCCAGACACACGGCTGCCCTGCTGTCCCCCTTCCCCTGAACGCCTCTGCTTGGTGTGGAGCCAACCCCCATCTCCCTCCTCCTTACGCCGGGCTCTGGCATCTGCTCCTACTGTCTGCATCACAGAGCGACAGGCTCCATCAGGCCCGGGCGAAGCTTTCTTCGGCTCCTGCCTTCTGCCCTACCCGTATCGTATCCACGTGATAAGTGTGACACTGGGAGTATTTCTCGGGGAAGGCAATGGCACCCCACCCCAGTACTCTTGCCTGGAAAATCCAATGGACGGAGTAGCCTGGTGGGCTGCAGTCCATGGGGTCGCTAACAGTCGGACAGACTGAGCGACTTCACTTTCACTTTTCTCTTTCATGCATTGGAGAAGGAAATGGCAACCCACTCCAGGAGAATCCCAGGGATGGGGGAGCCTGGTGGGCTGCCGTCTATGGGGTCGCACAGAGTCGGACACGACTGAAGTGACTTAGCAGTAGCAAGGAGTAGTTCTAGCGGGTTCTGCCACCTCTGGAAAAACAGGGAGGTCTGTCCCGTGGGTGGGGCCTACGGTATGGGGATATGGTCCACGTCTCTGTCTGCAGGAGGCCAGGCCAAGAGAGGAGGGCCCAGGCCCGCAGCTGGGCTGGCCTGGCCTGTCCCTGGCTCACGTGGGATGTCGCTGCAGCATCTGGGCAGCCAGTGTCCCCTGGCGGCCTGCCCATGCTGGAATTCCTGGAAAGGCTGAAGATGGAAAAATAATCACTTGGAGGGATCACCATCTGGATTAAAAGCGGTCCCAAATGAGCTGTCCAAAAGACGTTTTTAAGAAAAGCTGGAAATGCCTTTCTGTCAAGACCTTCCCTGGTTCCCTGTGTGAGCAAATACCTTTCTGCTCTCAAGCGTCCAGAGTGGCAGGTAAGCTACCCCGGGAGCGATTCCCAAACCCCCGTTTACCCACCGAAGGCCGCAAACAGTTCCCTGGGCGCTTTCTACAACCCCAGGCGCCAGGGTGAACCGCCTTAAGGACAGACGGACTGTGGCGACAAGGCGCAAGAACCAGCCATAGGAACATGCTGAGAACTGGGGTTAGAAGGCAAGTTATTTCTGACTCTCAACTGAATGTGCTTATTAGCACGGCAGTGAAAAATCTCACTATGGAAGTCATTCTGCGCTTACTTCCACTGGCATCTTTGGAGTATCAGGATAAAATATTATTACTGATAGGAAGGTAACATGAATATTCTTACTAGTACTAATAAGGAGGAGGAGTAGGAAGCATAGCCTACTCCTGGGGTGGAGGTAAAGGACAAGTTCACAGCCTGGCTTCACTCACAAGTAACAAACACTGGCGACGGTGTAGAGAAAAGGAAACCCTTGTGCACTGTTGGTGGGAATGCAAATTGGTGCAGCCATCATGACAAACCCTCAGAGAAGGAAATAGCAACTGGCTCCAGTATTCTTGCCGGGACATCCCATGGACAGAGGAGCCTGGCAGGTTAGAGTCCATGGGGTCGCAGAGAGTCAGACATGACGGAGTGGCTGAGTACTCACACGCATTACGACAAACAGTATGGAGGTTCCTCAAAGAACTAAAAATAGAACTACCATGTGATCTAGCAATCCCACTCCTGGGCATATATTGCGGGCAAAAAAGCAAAAACACTAATTTGGAAAGATACACGCACCCTAATATTCACACCAGTATTATTTACAATTGCTAAGATGTGGAAGCAGCCGAAGTATCCCTTAACAGATGAATGGATGAAGAAGATGTGGTATGTACATATAATGGAATACTGCTCAGCCATGAAAAAGAATGAAGTTTTGCCATCGGCAGCAACATGGATGGACTCAGAGGGCATTATGTTACGTGAACTAAGTCAGAGAAAGATAAATGCAGAATGATACTTCTTATATGTGGAATCTAGAAAATACGACCAACCGATGAATAGAACATAAAAGATGCAGACTCACAGACAGGGAGGACACACTGGTGGTTGGCGGTGGGGAGGAAGGAAAGGGAACACAGGGGTGGTCGAAGGGGAGATACAGCTGGTGGGTGTAAAGAGAGGCTCACGGATTTACTGTACAACATTGGGAATAGAGCCAGTATTTTGTAATAACTAAATGGAAAGTAACCTTTAAAATTTTTATTAAAGAAAAATTTTTTTAAAGACCCTCAAATTGAAAAAAATAATGACAAAAACACCCTGGCTTCACGCCTACTGCCCAATTCCCTTCTTTTAATGTCATCCTTATTTTACTCCAAATGATATAGGTATCCAGTTTAGAGTGTCTCAACACTGTGTGATCTTGTAATGAGTATCTCTGCCTATAAAATGGGGAGGAATTAACACGCCTGGTGCCCGGCATAATGTACACACTCAATACACAGTCGCCATCCTAACTGTACTTCAGCACACACTTCCTGAGGAATCCCTTGTTTTCACCCACACTGATTTGTCACTGATTTCTCCTGGTTCCAGGATCAAATCAACACGAAACCCTCAGACCCTCAATCCTTTCCAGCATCTGGGTCTTTTTTTTTTTTTTTCCTCACACCTGTGACTCACACAAGAAAAAGTCATGGATGTTTGAGCATTTATTTACTTTCTTCAGCTGACAGAAGAGATTATATTGGTAACAGCTCCCAGTGCACAGGCCCCCAATTCACACCCCAAAGCACGAAAGCCGCTCAGCCTATACAAACGGAGTTCACAGAAGGATCAGCTGGTAACCTGGAGCCTGGCATGTCTCTGCGAGGGTTAAGCGTGATGCTTCCTGGTTCCACTCAGTCCGCTTCTCCACAACACGAAGATGAGTAATTCCCCAAAGGCCTGGTGGGGAAATGCGGAACCGTCTCTCCCTGCCCCACGGGGAAGGCTGCCAGCTGTCTCCTGCACACGCTCTCAGCAGCTCTGCTACGCACCACACAGCAAAGGGCCAGCAGGAGCTGGAGGAGGCGTGGTCAGATCCCACCAGTGACCAGGGCGCCGGGGGGCTCCCACGCCTACCATCGGAGAACATGAAAATCCCCATCGGGTCAGAAAAATGCCTTTCTGGAACTGAGGCATCCTGAGAGGGTCTTGAGGCATCTGCTGCCCTGGGATGTGGCTGAGTCGAAGGACAGTGGGACGTTCTAGACAACCATGAACTAACAAGTCATTACCCCTGGGAGTTCCATGGCAGAATCCCCTCTGTGATTGTCTTCTAGTCTCTGGGATGCTCTACCACTCTGCCATCTTCTTAGTGACAAAGGCCCTGAGGCCTCCTGGGACCCAGTGTACCCAAGCAAAGCGGGTTAGGGCAGAAGCCACTGAGGCTGTTTTTGTGTGTGTGAGGAAAATAGAGCAAAACGCTTCCTGCAAGCTACATCAGTGTGTGATCGTCCCATTGTAAAGACCAGGACACTGAGGCTTAGCATGTTAAGTGAGTCCCCTAAGGTTCCAAGAAGGGCTTCCCAGGTGGTGCAGTTAGTAAAGAACCTGCCTGCAGTGCAGGAGACCTGGGTTTGATCCCTGGGTCCGGAAGATCCCCTGGAGGAGGAAATGGCGCTCCAGTCTTCTTGCCTGGAGAAACCCATGGATGGAGGAGCCTGATGGGCTACAGTCCACGAGGTCACAGAGAGTCAGACATAACTGAGCATCCACACACGAGTCTGAGGTCTCATAAATGACAGAAATAAGATGAAAATCTTGGTTCATCTGATACAAACATCTGGGTCCCAGTGCTCGGATTATGCCGTGAGCTGCTGGTATATAGTGCAGGATTAATCTCTCCCAAAGAGACTTCTCATCATTGTCTTTGGTTACTGGGAGGTGACCTTTAGACCTCTGGAATGTCCTGCCTCTGGGACTGTGTTTGCCTGGGGGCTTTGACCACTGGACAGTCTAAAATAGCATTTATGATGGGGGCTTTGGGCCACAGGCGGTAACAGTGCCAACCTCTGGAGGAGGTATTAAAGGTACTCGCCCAACCTCCGTGAGGAGCTGAGAGTAAAGACCAGCCATGTGCTTGGTTTGCGACTGAGCTGCAATGAGTCTCCAGACACCAGGGCTCGGGGAAGCTTCACTGGGTGGCTGTACTGTGCGTGAGCTGTCACATTGAAGGGGTGGGAGAAGGTGACACCCTCCAGGACCCGCCCTGCCCGAGGACGCCTGGAAGCCCCGGGTTTGGACCCCCCTCCAGACCTCTGCCCTATATGCCTCTTCCTTGGTTGATTTTTTAATTGTGGTAAAAGTCCCCTAATATAAAACATACTATTTTAATCATATTTAACTGTACATTTCAGTGACACTAAGTCCGCTCACATTGTTGTCCAGCTCTCGACGTCAGACATCTCCTGAATTTTCCCTTTCCTAAACTGAAACACTGTCCCCATTAAACACTAAGTCCCCATTCTTCCTCTCTCTCCCTAAACCCCATCCCCACTCCTGCCCCTGGTCTCTACCATCTACTGTGTGTGTGTGTGTGTTGCTCAGTCGTGTCCAACTTTTTGCCACCCTGTGGACTGTAGCCCACCAGGCTCCTCTGTCCATGGGCTTCTCCAGGCAAGAATACTGGAGTGGGTTGCCATGCCCTTCTCCAGGGGATCTTCCCGACCCAGGGATCGAACCGGGCCTCCTGCATTGCAGGTGGATTCTTTACCATCTGAGCCACCAGGGAAGTCCACCATCTACAGGAATCGTCCCCTAGAATCACGACAAAGCCACCCAACGCACTGCAGCGCTGCACAGCCCTTCTTCTGAGGCTCACCATCACTCATGTAGCCTGTTCACTGCATTCGTTGCCTACGTCCATGCATCTTCCTCACTGGACGGTCAGCTCCCTGTGCTGGAGGCAGATGGAATTTCATAACCCTGTAGGACGCTCGCGCTGCTCTCCTTTCTTCATCGGCTGACTGTTCTCATCCTGCGTCTGTCTATTGCTGTTCGCTGCTGGCTTCTAAAAGGCAAAGTGTTTCTGGATCTCCTTTCAAATTTCTGGACGTGATCATGTGGTGTTGGATGGAAAGTGAAACTCATGACAGAGGGACGTAAAATACTGTGTATCTAAAAAGCATCTGGCCTGAGAGATTCCATTTCTAAGTGCAGATTCTCATGTGAGATTATGAACCCTGGATACTTCCCGGAGCGAGGCTGCAGCCTCTTTAACCTCTAAAAATCCATATCCCATGATCCAAAACTATGTCCAGATTGTCCCCCATTTATCCCAGGGGAATGCCGAGGATCCTCTTTGGATTTACTGGAAGGAATACATGCTTACAAGGACAGTGATCTTATTGAAACCAGCTTAAATAAAGCATAGAAAGAACAGGGAGAGGAGCTAGTAAGGATCAGCCAAGATAAGAATTCTCCCTGAAATAAACGTTTGTTTTAGAATTAGGGCTCTGACTCACACTCACTGAATGGGTGGCTGAGTTCTGACCCTCAAAAGATGAATGGTTCCTTTTGAAAAGCGAAGCAAGTGGGAAACCTACTCTCTACCTTGTTCCCCGCATCCCCAACCCCCACTCCCCGGAGTGAGGAGTGAGGCTGCGCAGTGGAGACCAAGATGCCCCCAGTCATTTCCAATCACCAGCGAAACGGACAATGGGATGACGCGCTACCTGCAGCTGTTTTCAATCAAAACGCTGAGTAATTACCGGCGGCCCCTCCCGGGGGCTCACAGGCGGCCCAGCACGAAGCCGGTGGAACATTAAGGACGTTGAATGAGCTGCCAGGAATTCGGCTGCCAAATCGCTCCTCCTCGCCCTGGCTCAGCACCATTAACTTAATCAGGTATTCATTCAATGAGAACAGTTTACACCCGCCCTGGAAGAATGCCGCTGCCCTCCGAACGAGGCACACGATCAAGTCGACAGCTTTCAGCAAGAGATGTCAGGGATGGGTTTTAGATTCTTTCATTCAATTTACGGTCCAGGAAGAAGGGAATCCTCCCCTCTAGGCAGGACTTCTTGGATATGCCATGAAGGGAAGGCTCTGATAAAAAGCCGGTCAAAGACGGAAGAGAAGGCAGGCTTTGCTCATTTCTCTGTACTTAGAGACACCCCATCCAGCACTTTAGACTACACCTCTGACTGCTGGGCAGTCAACCGATGATTGACTTTGATGTTGCAGAGACCCAGGAGAGGCTTCTGGCATTTGGTGACCTGTGACTTTAAGGAAGATATTCAATTTTCTAAGCTTTGGTTTCCTCTTTAAGAAAATGGAGGTAATAATGAACTCTCTTTCATAGGGCCGTTAGGGAAATGACACGGGATCAGGCAGTGCCCAGCAAGCAGGCTGAAGCCGGCCAAAGAAAGTCATCCCCAGCCATGAACCACTTCCAGGCATCAAATGACCTCCCCTTATGGATGCTGAGGGCACAGGCTTGGGGTCCCAGCTGCTGGAGTGGGAATCCTGGCTCCTTCACCCACCGGCTGTGCCTCAGTTCCCCCATCTCTACAGTGAGAATACCAGTCCTCAGCTCACATGGGCTTCCCAGGTGACACAGTGGTAAAGAACCTACCTGCCAATGCAAGAGACCCGAGTTCCATCCGTGGGTCGGGAAGATCCCCTGGAGAAGGGAATGGCTACCCACTCCCACTCCAGTATTCTTGCCTGGGAAATCCCCTGGACAGAGGAGCCTGGCGGGCTGCAGCCCATGGGGTCGCAAAGAGTTGGACCCGACTTGGTGAATAAACAACAGATCAGCCCATATAGACTTGTTGGGAGTTCACACATTCAAAGAACTCAGACCAGGGCCTGACTCACTGCGTGACCGATAAATACTGGAGGCTGCAGTGATGATTCTCTCTTGAGAAGGACCCTCCTCCCCACTTCCTTCACTGAGAAGACACACTTTCTTCCCTTGACTTCTTTCCTGGATTACTTCAGGCAACACAGGGGCCAGTCAAAGATGATGTGTGCAACAATCTCTGACTCCTTGCCTCACCTCCACTAATGAGGAATTTCAAGTCTCAGCTGCTTAGAAAGTTTACTATTAGTAAGTCTCTAAAACTTCTAGAAAATAATCGATATGAGTGCATTGATGTTTTTCTGCATAACTGGACTAAAGCCTTGCCTGCAGAACAAACGGTCAATCACATCTGCATTCAAAAATAAAATTCAAATATGCTCATGTTTAAAATCTGGAGTTGTTTGTATTATCTGCTTTCTCCCCACAGTTATCAATTGAAGCTTTCTGGCTTCTTTGAATGTGGAGCATGGTACCTATTTTACTCACAATTACTCATTACAAATGAAATCAATCCCTTTCCTATTTAACCTCTTTAGAATACCCAGGCCCCACTGAAAATCTCCACAACATCATAAATGCACAAAGATTGGCCAGCTATTTTATTTAAGACCCTCGTAGCAAATGAAAGACAACAAGCGATGCTGCTGGGAGCTGCAGGCATCGAATGACTATAATCTAAAGAGGCAATAAAATGTTTACTGGACAAGCAGAAATGCAAAAAAGTCAGTCAGCGTCCTGTTGACAACCAAGCTCATTTTCTTCACTAGCTCTGTGACCTCTCTGAACCTCAACTGAAACCTCTCTGAACTGAAAGACAGTTCACCTTTCTGAACCTCCATTTCCCTCATCTATAATATGGGAATGATGATAACGTTTCCAAAAGATTGCTATGAGATGAAATAAGATGACGGATGGGAGAAAGTGCAACGTCTATCACAAGAAATGCAAGTATGTTCTCTTTCCTGAATGTTGCTTTCAGCTCCAACTGCCTCTTGGGGACCTTCATATAAATGCTTCAACTTTGTGTCCGACTCTGCGATGCCATGGACTGTAGCCCACCAGGCTCCTCTGTCCATGGGATTCTTCGGGCCAGAATAGTGGAGTGGGTAGCCATTCCCTTCTCCAGGGCATCTTCCCAACCCAGGGATCAAACCTGGGTCTCCTGTGTTGCAGGAGGATTCTCTACTGTCTGAGCCAAAGGGAAGCCCTTCATGGGAGAAAGTGCAATGTCTATCACAAAAAATCCAAATAGGTTCTCTTTGCTGAACACTGCTTTCAGCTCCAGCTACCTGTGGGACAGACGCCTCCAGGTAACTGCTCCGACTTCCCTTTATCATCCCTCTCAAGCCAGCATCCCCTCTGTGTCCATGTTGGTGCCACAGTTCTGCACCCTTTCCCCAAGTCTAGAAACACTGATTTTGAAGCCTCCTTGCCACTTAACCCCTCTATCCAGCTACTCCCCTAGAAGGGTCAATCTTTCTTCAAAACGTCTCAACCATCAGGGAAGAAAGCCCCCCATCTATGCCTTTTTTCCATCTCACCATGGAGAAAGGAATTTAGCCTTGTTCCTCCCTAAATGGACTAGGCTTTGCCTTAGTCTTCTGGGAGATCATCTATGTTATACCTGATGGCTATAGGGTAGCCGCTTTGAGTCACAACAAGTTACTTAACCCAGGGCTCTGCTTCTGCATCTTAAAATATCTACTCTGCAGGATTAAGTAAAAATGTTAAACGCACAGTCGTGTCTAACTCTTTGTAACCCCACGGACTGTAGCCCAGCAGGCTCCTCTGTCCATGGAATTCTCCAGGCATGAATACTGGAGTGGGTTGCAATTTCCTCCTCCAGGGGATTTTCCCGACCCAGGAATTGAATCCTGGTCTCCTGCATTGGCAGGTGGATTCTGAGCCATCAGGGGTGATCATCAAATGAGATCATGTATATTAAGCATTCAGTGCAGTGTCCAAGCAAGTTGTTAGCTAAGAAATGCTACTTATATTCAATAGGAACTACAGGCATATTAAGGTTTTCTTTGTGGCTCAGTGGTAAAGAACCTGCCTGCCAATGCAGGAGATGCAGGTTTGATCCCTGGGTCAGGAAGATCCCCTGGAGAAGCAAATGGCAACCCACTCCAGTGTTCTTGTCTGGGAAATCCCATGGACAGAGGTGGGCTACAGTTCAGGGGTTGGCAAAGAACTNTGGTAAAGAACCTGCCTGCCAATGCAGGAGATGCAGGTTTGATCCCTGGGTCAGGAAGATCCCCTGGAGAAGCAAATGGCAACCCACTCCAGTGTTCTTGTCTGGGAAATCCCATGGACAGAGGTGGGCTACAGTTCAGGGGTTGGCAAAGAACTGGACATGACTGAGCGAGTAAATACCACTACCAATAATATCCACATTAACTTCTTTTCCTCTATAAGAAGATGATGGAAATGGTCAGAACTCTTGAAAGTTCTGTCAGTATATTCAGTAGTTGACTTATCTGCCATAAAGGATTTTCATTTTGAGTTTTTTGCTTGTGTTCTTTTCTAGGAAATCCATTATTTTTCCCAATTGATTTTTTTTTTTTTAAAGTTCTGCCTTCAGTCTGGAGAATGTAGGGTCGATGCGCTTTCCTTACAATGTAATTCCAGCAGAGCGAAGGGAAACCGTGCCTCATTTCAGTGTTTTCAGCTCTTATCCATCAGCGTCCCCTGACTTCAAGGTGTGGGCTATCCACAGTCCCAGATATGTGCAGGGGACCACTATTGTTCCACAGTCCCAGATATGTGCAGAGGACCACTATTGTTTCTTATCTCTTCCAGAGTGTACTTTAGACTGGGAAATGGTGGGGGAAAGAACTTTATTTCACTAAGAGATAATTTCTTAAAATAAGTTCGGCTTTTCCTAAAATAAACAAAAATATAAATAAAGGAGCCTCCCATTAGAAAAATGTCTGTGTTGAGTAGAAAAATGCATCCCTTCCATTTTGAGACATATGATCTCCTTGTCTGGCACACTTCCACCCGCCCCCCCCCCCCCCTAAGAGCATATTTCAAAAATTGGGATCTTTCTCCCCTTTGTAGATTTGAAAAATATACAGTTAGCTTCCATTTTGCTGGGGTTACCTCATGAGGTGGTGGGTAGCCTGGTGAAGACCAACAGGAAAGCAGTGACTGAGTCAATCGATAATGTTTCCAAATTAAATGATAAAAACGAACCCATCCTAAACATATGTGGTAAAGCATACAAAGTGTTAGCTCCAGAGAACTTCAGAGAGCTCTTAACGGGTGATCAGAAAGGGACCGGCCCGGGAAGCTGACACCAGTCCCAAGCAGCCAGGTAGGAGTAACACTTCAGACGGGTGGGTCTTGTTTTCTGTTTCACAGATGTCTTGAACTTGAACTCTCCTCAAGGTCAGTGTGGAAGATGTTTAATTAAATGCATGGATTTACAAGCTCCCCCACACAGACTGCCAGGACCACTTTGCTGTCAATGAATCTCAGGATGGTGGGACATCTTTAGAGGAAATGACCAAAGCCAGACATCTCGATGGCCGGCTTTGTGGTTCCACAGATGTGAGATGGGATAGTTACAGATTCAGTAACAGAGGAGGCCTGCAGACGCGTCGAGATGGGGACAGAGGAGCCTGGTGGGCTATAGTTCGTAGGATCGCAAAGAGCTGGACACAACTGAAGTCACTGAGCATGCACCCACACAAGAAAACACCGCACTCCAAAGAGATTATTTTAACAAGGCAGAAAACAAGTTCCCTGACAGACACATGGTGGAAAAGGGAGCTCAGAGAATGGGGAGAGCTGTTGGTGGACTGGTAGCTTTAGAATTGTGAAATTCTCATTAAGAACCACTGCAAACGCTTGGCCATTACCCAAATGAGTAAAAACGGCTTTGTCTATGAGAATAAAGGAATCAAAACTGTTACAAGCATTATGTTTCTAGATCACAGCCATGCATGAGTACATCACAGCGGGGCGGACTCCCCAAGCTGGTTATCAGAAACACTGGTGACTCTAAAAACACACATTCCCTGTCGATTTCCAAGATTCAGCAGATCTGCACTGTGAGCCAGGAATCTACATTTTTAACAACTGGCGATTCTGATCAGCAGCTCAGTTTGGGAACTTACTACACCAGACCCACTGGCAGCAGGTTAGGAATGTGTGGGGAGCTTTATAAAAATCCTGCTGGTAAGGCTACACTCCCAGCCCATCATGTCATAAAGCCTGGACCAGGAATCCAGAATTTCAGCTCAGGTTGAGAACTATCACTCAGCGCCTAGGTTCATGTTCATTTAAGTACCAGCCACTCCAGTACCTAGGATGGTGGCTGACATACAGCAGGCCCTCCACTATAAAGCCAGACATGCACCGTTCTAAAGCCTACAAATGTCCCAACTTCAGAAAAACATAAATGAAATGCCAAGTTCCCCCAAAATCTATGAAGGTGCTGAGCCCATGTGAAATTTGCTTTTATTGAACCATGCTTTTCCCAGAAAACAAAACCAAGGTTTTTGTCTGCAGAGTGTTTGTTTTTTTTTTTTTTGAGATGTTTAGAGATCACTTCCTGTGACTTTGGGGGTGCAGAGCCCCAAAAGAAGTGCCAAGTTGCTCAAGGGCCAGCCTCGAGGTCAACAGGAAAGACTGGCTGGAGCCTGATGTCATTTGGACTGTGATAGGCACAACAAATACTCCTCATGGACATCAGGCCCCCAGTTCTGATAATCAGGAAGCTCCGTGCGGCCACAGCCATGCTGTTTAGCTCACATCTTTCGATCAGGACCACAGCCAGCCTCAGCCATCAGGCCCTGCCAGCCGCATGCTCCTCTGTACTGTAACACATCTGACTTCAGCACACCTTGAGTCTCCGGATACCCTGTGTGCACCCATCTCCTCCTCCCTTCCTTCAGAGAAGACCTCAGTTGTGTATAGCGTCTAATGGCCTGTACTGGGCTACATAAAAGAGAAGGCAAGTCCACAGCTTTTTTCTCTTGGCCTGATCCAGGCTTGCTCCAGGTGTCTAAGAGCAGAATCCAGTCTGCTTTGCTGCCCACAGGCACCTCTGGCCCCAGGACAGATATCTGTTACTCGCCTGGGAGGACAGAGAGCAGGTGAGGGGAGCAGAGATTTCAGGAGGCAGAGCTATTAACATCCCAGGAAGGAAGTTGAGGCTGAGAGAGATACCCAAGAAGGACAGTTAAAAAAAAAAAAAAAAAAAAGAGGGGAGCAAACACCCAATTTTGGCTCAAGAGAGGAACAGTGGTCAAGGAAGTGTAAGAAAACTAAGACATCAACTATATTAAATGGAACCAAGAAACTGAGTAAGACATGAATTAAGGAAGGCCACTGATTAGCCCAGTGGCTGAGTCCATGCTGAACATTAGAAGCACTGGTGAGCTTCCAAAAGATATTGACTCAGAATCTGGGTTAATGACCATTGGATTAAACTGTGTGACTGCAGATGACTTCAAAGAGAATACTTTATAGTCCTCCTTAAAAGGAGGGGAATGGATATATATACTAAGTGACATCTTAAATGTGTTCTCTAGCCCTTAGGTTCAATGGCGACATTGGCATTATTGATTATCTTAGTTTAAATTTAGGTATGTCAGTGGGAAATAATGTCCTTGAATAACATATTCAGCATTTGGAAACCTCATGCCTGGGATTATTCTGGCTGAGCCTCCCACATCATCAAGCAAGTGCTTAAATAAACAGATGGGCTTTGTACAAGTGCCCCGAGAGCTAGGGAACACGATTATGCTTCAATTCAGGGGAAGTAAACCTCTTGGAAAATACTGTTCTTGTGGTTTGCTTCCTCTTCAACTGAGTTTTAAGCCTAGGGCTCAATCGTGGGAGACCCTTAGCCAATCTCAACTCCTCTGATGGTAAACTTGGTGAGAGGTAATGCAAAATATGAGTAACATGATCTCGTAGGTTTACATTTGAAGACAGACAGTGGAGACCATACACACACACACACACACACACACACACACACACACACACACACAATCCTATCCCCATTATCCCAACACATCACTAGAGTCCTTCCTTAGAGTCGAAAACCGGATTCTAGAATACCCTGTCAATCTGTGATAGGCCAACACGCCAAGGTAAGAAGTTTGAATCCATCAAGTGGGAATGTCTTTACCTATTCAGCATAGGTAATAAATGACTCCCAGGGATCAGGATGCATGTAGACAGCAGCTTCTTCAATGCTGTTGAACATTTATAACAGGCATTTGTTTTGGGTAATTAAGATACTCAACAGTTAATATTTCTCTGGAAAGCAAATTGTGGAAATACCCGAAACCATGAACCATTCTGAAAGGCAAGAAAAGTGAGGAAGATGGCTCTATACAAGGATATTAACTTCATAGCCAAGAAGGTACTAGCGATGATTATAAAATCTGGAGCAACATGGGGGAAAACTAAGGAGAGAGAACTTAATGTTTCATTCAAGTTCTGTTTTGAAACAGGATTCAGAAAGGATATTGTACCATTTGGTATTAATTATTTTGGTTCGTGCACATGGCTAATTATTTCTACAGCATCTAAGATCTCTTTAAAACAAACATAGTTTGCACATACACACCCACCTCTTAAAATATGCCTTTTATCCCCCTTTCCAGAGCCTTGAGGAAATCTCTGATGGACTGTCTCAAGGGCAGCACTCTGGGAGTAAGTGTGGATTGTAGATTAAAACATGTAACTGGCCCCTAACATGCGTATAAACAATTAACTAAAAGGACACCGCAGCATTTAAGATATAAACAAAATGACTCTCAAAGTTAATTTGCAGTTTTTTTAATGTTCCATAGTAAATTTTACTCCCTGAACATTCCACTGACCTTTCTCTTCCCAAAGTTCTCCTCCTCCATTCCTTCCGTTGTCTTAATGTCAGACTCACAATTCCATTGTCCAATTTGAACTCATTGCATGAATCCTTATATTAAATTTTCCCGTGAGGCCAATCTCGAGTGAGGATCTTCTGATCCTAAATGATTGATGTTTCTGGAGTCCTAGGAATCATTCATTTAAAGTGTTTCTCCTTACTGAGGCTGTGTGCACAAAAGCAGTATTAACACTGCATAATGGCCTGGTGAATTTGGGCAATTCTAGAAAATCCATAGATCCCTTTACCTGAATTGCCTGATCTGACCTATGGATGCCCTTTGTTCCTTCAATAAGCTGGCTAAGTGTCTGGTCATACCTGCAGACTGCCAGTTCCTCATGCCCTACTGAACTGCTAAAGCTTGCTTCAGACCAACGAACAAATTGGAGACAACAGGGGCCATTCTTGTCTAATCACCCCTCATCCCCCCAACATTAATCAGCTCATAATGATAGAGAAACAGGGCAATTAAATCTCCTGAGCAGATAGCACTGGAGGCTGGCTCACAGAGCTATTGGGTTGGCCAAAGAGCTTGGGTTTTCTGTACAATGTTATGGAAAAACCCAAATGACGCTTTTGGCCAACCCAATGTTTGTAATCATCTGGAGCATTATGCTTCTAAAGCAAGAAGCTAGCTCTACTCTGGGCACTTCGGATCAAGGATGGTGCTGGCATTGGGAGATATTCCAGGGAAGTCACTCGAGTGCCTACCTGTCAGCTCTGTCTGCTGGTTCACACTCTCCTGGTCCGCACCCGCTCGCTTATCGCCTCGGCCTCCATGACCACCGTCATAACTTCATTCCTGCCTGCTTCCTCTCCCATCATCACCTTTCCTCTCCAGAGTGAGACAGAAGGACACTTTCCCATGCCTCTTCCTGCCAGAAGCACCTTGGAGATGCTGCTGTCATTTTTTTTTTTTTTTTTTTTTAATGAAAGCTGATGTTGGACAGAGAAACATCTTTGAAGCCTGTGCAGTTATGTGAAGATTTCTGATCATCTTTGTCAGCATAGAATGTGAAAATCTTACTCATACTATACAAGGTTCTCTACTCATATAGGGATCATACTCAGTGTATGTACAGGCTTACATTCCAGTGCTTAATTTCATCTCCTAGTCACTCATTTGACAAGTTTTATTGAATCTCTACAATGTGTTAACAAGAAGTAGGAATAATAGCTAATATGTATAAAGCACTTAGTACATGCTAGCATTTTATATGGAATGTCTCATTTAAGTAAGCACTTGCCTAGTTGCCATTATAATATCTGATTAAGTGAGATGATTCACGGGTACAAGTACAGACCTATATCATATAAATGTGTGTAGTTCCTTTGTAGGACTGGGTTTCCTTGGTGGCTCAGTGGTAAAGAATCTGCCTGCCAATGCAGAAGATGCAGGTTTGATCCCTGGATTGGCAAGAGTCCCTGGAGAAGGAAATAGCAATTCACTCCAGTATTCTTGCCTGGAAAATCCCACAGACAGAGGAATCTGGTGGGCTACAGTCCATGGGGCTGCAAAGAGTCCAACACGACTTTAGTGACTGAACAACAGGGCTTCCCTGGGGGCTCAGCACTAAAGACTTCGCCTGCCAATGCAGGAGACACAGGTTCAATCCCTGATCCAGGAAGATCCCACATGCCGTGAAGCAACCAAGCCCATATGTTACAACTATCACAGCCCACGCACGTTAGAGTCTGTGCTCTGCAACAGGCAAGTCACTGCAGTGAGAAGCCCACAAAGCCGCGAAGACCCAGCACAGCCAAAGACAGATACATAAATCTTTAAACAACAACAGCTCCTTCGTAACGACATCTCCCCCATTTCCAGCCCACCCCTGCCTATTTTTTCTCATCTCTCTTAATACATTATTTCATCCCTAACAGAGTTTTTTTCTGGAAAAACGGATGCCCACTGGATGTCAGTTGGCTGTTCAGCTTCAGAATTAGAAGTGGAAAGACAGAGAAAACCTCTAGACTCTAAGATCCTCGAGGGCAAGCAAATGTTTTTCTTTTTCCCAACCTGAAGGCCCTGGCATAGTGCCTGACACATACTTGATAGATGCATGCTAAATATTTGTTTCACAAACCAGCTCCCCCGATGTGCTAAGTGTCATGTCTTGTAAATAATCCTGAGTGTTTCATAGTATTTGCTGACTGGGCTTTTCTGCTGCCCCATGTGCTACTGAAACTTATAAAAATTTTGGATCAATTCAAGGTTCCACTAACAGTAAATCAGGTATGAATTGGGACTTAAGCCAAGGTTTAAATAAGCAAAACCTGATGCTCTCTGATAGAAATTGATCTATTCAGGATGGTCACTCTAATCACAAAAGAAGGCACCTGTTTTCCTCAATACAGAGAGCTGAGTTCCTACTGAGATTTTTTAATATGGAACAAAACCAGAGGCAGGGACATGTTTCCACCTCCACCACCTAAAACTAGCTAGTTTTCACTGCATTCTCAAATTTTCCCCATTTTCCCCTTTCCCTTAGCCACTCCTCTTTCCATTCTAGTTTATTTCTTGGATTGATGGGAGAGTGAAGGCATGACTTGAGTTTGTAAGCTTTTCATTTCACCCCAGGTAAAGGGGACATGATATAATTTGTGGGCCTGCTGAGATAACTACCAGAGCAAGAGTTAACGGATAAATGTTGCAGACATGACATCTGGTGAAATCTTTCTATTAAGTGACTGTGAAATACTGTTACAACCTGATCAGGCCATGTCAGTGGGAGTTTCTCGGGGTATCTGCCGTCAAGCAGGCCCTAGAAATCATTTTGATTATGAGACAATGCATTCTGGCAGCAGGAGCTAGCTTTAATTTCCAAGCTTAGAGCTGAAGAGTGTCCAGTTTACTAAATCCACCATAGAGTCTCTTAAAGGTAGATCTCTAATAATGACCTAAGACCTCCTGGTATTTTAATTCCACTCAACACTGGCACTTGGGCAGCTGATAAAACTGATGTCAGACTATCAGAAGCACCTTCTTTGCAAAAAATAACTCCACAAGTTGAACTTATTGTATTTGATGGGGGGTGGCGGTAGGGGGCTCACCGTTTTTAAGTTGATTTCATGACAATGTTCTGGATATTTTTAGGTTGTAAGACACAAACATGGTTTCCCCCCACAAAAGCCCAATCAATAGAAAGTGTGGTACTGCATGAACCACACTGTTCACGAATGTAACCTTCTACTTACACTCCGCTATGAGTAAGGCTTCCCTGGTAGCTCAGCTGGTCGAGAATCCGCCTGCATTACAAGAGACTGCCTGCAGTGTGGGTTCAATCGCTGGGTCAGGAAGATCCCTTGGAGAAGAAAATGGCAATCCACTCCAGTATTCTTACCTGGGAAATCCCATGGACAGGGGAGCCTGGCGGGCTACAGTCCACGGGGTTGCAAAGAGTCGGACAGGACTTAGCAACTAGACCACCACCTCCGTGCATTAGAAAGTGAGCCATTCACTGAGATTATTCGATAACCAGAGGAGGGACCAGGGAGATTCGGGTCGTGGGAAAGGAGGTAGAAGAGGCCCTGGTGCCTTGTCGCTTGCAAAGAGGTTCCCATCCAGAAGTGGGGACAGAGGGCATGACTGCTAATCACAGCCTGAATCTTCTCAGGATGATGGTGTGAAGCTAGGGCTGGGCACATTGTGGATCAAAAACACAGAGGTGTGTCGTAAACCAGCGCTGAGTTTTTCAAAAACAGGAGGAACAAGGAGGACTAACTCTGCACTGCTGGCTTTCAAAGTTCTGTGTCTTCTTTCTGCTTGGCACTGGAGAAACAACTAATAACGCTGCAGGGGCTTAACCTCCCTAGAGCTGTTCGTCAAAGAAAATCACAACATAATCAAATAGAAAATCCCTTGAAAAAGTATTTTCTTTCTCATTTTTTTTCAATTTAAATAAATTCATAGCACATTGTACAGTCAAACAGTACATTCAAACTTGCAAACTGTTGACAAGCAGTGTCTGGGTAAAACAATGGGATCCTACCATGTCCAAACAACTTGTAATGACCTCATATTGAACTATTCCCTTTTCATTTCCTTCCCTTCCTCCTGCTGCTTCTCCACGCTGCAGCAGAATTCCTTCCATCGTTGTCTAGCTACTAATCATCTCCACTAATATCCCTGCCTCTGGTGGTCCATTCAGAGTCCCCTATATGTACCGTCCCCATCTACACCAAAATGGAAAAACAAAATAATTTTCTGCTTACTTATTTGTTCCCCTGACTTTCAACTTACTCTGACCTCATCTCAACATCAGATATTCAATTTATTTTTGTTGCCAAATCTTGGTCAGACCAACAGTGACATTAAAAAAAAAATACTCAGCTGTCTACCTTTTATTACCTATAAAGCCTTGTTGATATATGGAAAGAGGACCTTTGTGGTGAGTTTTCACAACATGTCTGTCTGTAAAAGACAACAATAATAACAGTTCTAATACCACCTCCACTGGCTTGACCACTTGCGCTCCTGGAAGTTAGCCAGATACTGGCAGTTTCCTAGGAAACGACATTATCTGTTCAGTTCAGTCGCTCATTCGTGTCCGACTCTTTGTGACCCCACGAATTGCAGCTCACCAGGCCTTCCTGTCCATCACCACACAGCAACACCACATTAATTCAGAACCTGCCACTTAGCTAAACTCAGGCTCTAGCATCCTATGAGCTGACCTCTTTGCTACCATCAGGAGCAGAAACAGGCTGAACAAAAGCAGAATATAACAAAAGAGACTCCAGGATGTTGTGGGTTGATCAAGCATCTGAGACACTTAAAAATATGAACGATTCAATAAAACAGACCCAAGCCTCCAAGCAACTCACATATGACATATTCACAAACGTCCCGTGGAGAGTCTGTCACAGAATGGAAGAGTCCTGGTTTTAATTAGCTATTAAAATGGGGGACTGATTTTACAAAATGTGCAAATGTGTGATTTCTTTCTCTTTGACTTGCAAGAATGATCTTAACGCATAGAGCCCAAACCAGAGTTATAACTCTTGTTGACTTTCTCCCTTGGTTATCCCAGGGGAATCTTCTCTTCCTCCTCGGCCACCATGCCTGTTTTAGCAGACAAGGCATGGAGCATAATACAAGAGTGCTGTAATTACTAGTAACCTAAGCAGATGCATGCAACTCTCATGGAAAGCATACATTTCCCGGTCACTATTAATCATGTGAAGTGTTGACAAAGTGGGGTGAACATCATGTGTTCTAACTCTGGAGAGGGAGATAGGGCACCTCTAGACTGCTGAGTAATGAATCACACACTGCTGAGTAAAAAATCACACCTTTCAGGACAGATTTTGTTTCTCCCTCCTATACTGTTGGTGGAAATGTAAACTGGTACAGCCACTATGGAGAACAGTATGGAGTTTCCTTAAAAAAAAAAACTAAAATTAGAGCTACCATATGATCCAGCAATCCCAGCCCTGGGTATATATCTCGAGAAAACCACAATTTGAAAAGATACATGTACACCAATGTTCGGTGCAGCACTGTCCTACAATAGCCAAGACATGGAAGCCACCTAAATGGCCATCGACAGATGAGTAAAGGAGATGTGGTGTATATATATAATGGAATATTACACAGCCATAAAGTGAATGAAATAATGCCCTTCGCAACAGCATGGATGGACCTAGAGACTGTCATATTGAAGGAAGCGAGTCAGACATAGAAAGACAGATATCCTTGATATCACTTATATGTGGAATCTAAAAAAATGGTACAAATGAACCTATTTACAAAACAGAGTCACAGATGTAGAAAACAAAATTACAGTTACCAAGGGGAAAGAGGGAAGGGATAAATTGGGAGATTGGGATTGACATGCACACACTAACTATTATAAACTAGATATCTAATGGGAACCTACTGTATAACACAGGGAACTCGACTCAGTACTCCGCACTGACCTCTGTGAGAACAGAATCTAAAGCAGAATGAATTAAAAGAAAGGATTTCATTTCTCTCTCTCTCTCTCACACACACACACACGACCAAAGAGTCAACCAAAGGATTCTGAACTAGGGCTAAAAACACAATCTCAGGTCTAAAAAAGGGGCCGAGCTAATGATGGCAACGGTGCGAGCTGCCTGATTGTATACACTTGGCATATATTCACCCTGATTGTATACACTTGGCATATATTCATCCTGATTGTATACACTTGGTATATATTCACCTTGACTGAACAGGTCAGATTTTCCCCGAAATATGAGATCGCACCATTCTGAGCTTGAAATTTGTGGCTAATCATTGTTTCTCCCAGTATCCCCTCTCCCCCCTCTTCTCAGAAGTAGAAACCTTGAGGCCTACTGTACTGCCTGTGGAACTCTGCTCAATGTTATATGGCAACCTAGATGGGAGGGGAGTTTGGGGGAGAATGGATACATGTATATGTATGACTGAGTCTCTTTGCTGTTCACCTGAAACTATCACAACATTGTTAACTGGCTATTCTCCCAATACAAAATAAAAAGTTTTAAAAAAGGAAGTAGAAACCTTGATTTCTGAACCACACACATTTCTGCCCACCTGAAAGGCTTATCTTCATCATCCCTTGCTGCTAAGTGTACTGAGACTAAATTCTGGCTGACATGAAGTAAACAAAAATATGTTATGATACCTCTTGCAAACATCTTTGAAAAGGTGGCTAGGCCTTTCTTTTCCTTCTTCCTGGAATGCAAATGTAATGGCTGGAGCTTAAGCAGCCATTTTGTACATAAGAGACACACTAAGGATGGCAAAACAGAAAGATAGGATTGGGTCCCCACTCCTGGTGAGCTGCCATATCTGCCCTGGAATCCTACCTCCCAATCTCTTTTTTTTTTTGTGAGAGAAAAATAAATGTCTACTTTTCTTAGCCTCTGTGTGTGTGTGTGTATAGGGGTGGTGGTGGTGTGGAACTGCACCTAATCCTATTACAAACAGACCTAAGTGGTCATAATAGACTTCATTTTATACATAAGGAAACGAGTAATTAAAGATCAACATTGATAAATGTCTCAATCAGGGAAGCAGAGTCGGCAAATTAATTACACTTCTGTTTAATCTTCTACTTCTAAAGATAGATGATGGAGGTTCTATTATATATGCCCATCAGTATCTGTCAAATGAATATCACTTTATATATCACGTCTTTGAATTTCTGAACCTTCAAGGTTTTCCAATTGGCACATCTAATCCCAAATCACACATACTCAAGAAATGAGATATTAAACAATAAAAAATGTAACAAGGCATAGGAATGAATAGACTTGAGAAATTTTTCTTTCCTGTTATATTCACTAGCTGGCACATGTCTTAATCTGCATCTTAGTACTTAAATTGATAAAACTCTATTAATTTGCACTGATATTTTAGAGAGGGCTAAATGAAGATTTTCAAATTTGGGGGATGAGTCAGAATCTGGAATGTTAAAAAGTACATTTCAATATGTATGCAAGATAGTCAATATACCATAGCTTTAAAACACACTCCTAGATGCATTTACAGAATAACCCTCTGAAAGGAATGGATATGACTAAACTCTCCAAACTCAGACAGTGAGAAATGATAAGCTAAATGCCTCTACCTGGGGCAGCCCCATGCCTCATCCTACAACCTCCACTTCTAGAAATCACTCTATGGTCACAACAGACAGAAAGAAGCTTTCCCCCTTTACATTACAGTAACTTCAGATTGTCTGCCCAGTCTTCTAAAACTCTTTAATATTCGAAATGAAAATGGTGACAGAGGGACAGGCAATATGCAGTTCCCGTATTCTGCTCCATCTCCAGTAACATCTCTGCCCAGTCCCCAAGGACAAATAAACCCAGTATCCAGCAGAGTTCTTCTGCCCCCTAGTTACTGCCTTACAATGTGCATCCTTGCAAATAAGAAGCATGAGCCATGGAGTAGCCGAGTCAGAATCTGGTACTGTGTGATCTGTTTTACTTCCTGGGTGAATGCCTGCAGGTGGGGTTAACCCGTAACACTAGAGCGCATCCCTGTTTCATTCCTGGCTTCTGAGCAATTACAGACATTTAAAGACGTACAAAAGCTCATAGTCTACAATCCCCATCTGCTGCCTTCCACAAGCATGTCTGATAATCTCCAGCATCTGCTTAAATGCTAGCTTACCTTTAAGATAAACTGCCCTTCTTTAGTTCATTCCACCAACACTGACTCCTTCGTGGAGACTATATGCCTTGGAAAATGAGTTTTCCCTGCCTCCTTGCAGGATGACTGCTGTGTATAATGGTCTCTGAAATGCTAACGGAAACCAAGAAATCACCTGTCATGAACTTTGAGGCTATTTAGTTATGAGGAGCAATATTGATATTTACCTTCTGACTCGCCATGCTGGAGGGCAAAGCAGACCCTTTCAGATGGGGAAATAATGCCAGTGGTGATAAGAATGTCGTGATTGTCATTCAGAGCACTGCCACGTGCATTATTATCTGACTTGCTCCTCACAGGAATGCGGCGCGAGATGGGTATTACCAATACTATCATGTCCAGAAGAGAGAACGGAGGCAGAAGGTTAAATGACACGCTCCAGGCAACCCAGATGGAAAACCGCAGGGCTTCTGCTTCCGCTGTCAAGTTCAGGAGGAGCTGTTCTTTCCACATTAACTAGTCCCCCTTTCCCCCATCTCCCCGCCAGACATACTTTTTAAATGCAACTGTTTTCCATTTGGGTCCATTCTCTTCACTAATAACCATCAAAGCTCTGAAAGGTACCTCTATGAGAGAACAGAAGCTACTCAAACTGCTTTCCCATTGGTTTTATAAAGTTTCAAGAGCAAACATTAAAAAGTGAGTAATGTCTAAAGAAAACAAGCACACAAAGATGGTCTTAAGAAAAGTTGAGACAGCCATGAGAAGAGAAGTCTCAATTTTTTTCAGATACCTAGATTATCACCAAAACTAATATTTGTAATGTAGGACTAAAATATTTTTGCTGGTCTGATATAAACACAAAAAGGGCTCATATTTAGAAATATAGAAACTTTAAAAATATAAAAACTGTTCATAACCCCAATCTGATATATCCATTATTTACATTCCAATTATTTTTGGCCTGTACATATATGTAAAACATATAATGTATATATGTAATAAATCTACATACTCTGTATATTTAAAGCTCACATTTACCCATGTATATTTAAAAAATTAGAATAAATCTGAATATATAGTTTAAAATTCTACCTTCACTTAACACTGTATTGTAATTCAAAAATTACAGGACGGAATCAACTATTTTTTTAAAACTAGTTAAAGACAAAATAAAACTGGAAAAACCTTATAGTACAGATTGCAGCTAATTGTCAAAAGCACTTGGTAAGTGATTTGGGCATATAATTTAATGGAGCTAAATGTTAATCAATCAGCAAATACTGATTGAGTCCTAAGCAGCTGGAATCCTTGTGGGAGGCAGGTTTGGGAATGTGATGGGTAAGACAGAGTTCCTGATGTTGGGAGCTTACATTCTAGAGCCTCAGAAATCAGAGAATTATGGGGTTGCAAGAGTCAGACATGACTTAGCGACAAAACCACCACCACAAGCATCTATATTAAATATGAGCTAATACAGAAACTAAAAATGATGTAGTTATATTCTTTTTACCTTTTTTACTTTTTCTAAGCACATATGAACAAGTGGGGATTTACTGTACCAAGAAAACTTATGATTTTTGAAGATGTTAGTATTTCTAATTAACACTAATCTCAGTTTTAGCTGGTCAAGTAAAAGAAAACCTGATAGCAAAAGATATGCAATATGCCGATCTATTCTTCAAAACACCAATATTTAAACTGAATTGACAGAAATGTTTTAATTTGGTTTAACCTCAGGTGTCTAAAGATGTCCTAGAAATGTACACATTTCTTTGACTCTCTTCTCTACTGGACCAAGTGATTTTTCAAAATTTCTTTAATAAAATGACTGTTTGATTAAACCCCGGGCAGGCTAGAGTCAATAGCCAGTTATCTCTCCATTATGTTGCTGATACACATTTCCTTAAATCACATTTTCTTAACATCAACCAGTCAAGGCATTTTGCAAATCTGACCTACTTCTCTTTTATAAAACCAGAAGGGATATCAGAAAAACAGAAAGTCGAGCATCTCAGTTGAATGCCAAGAAGACTATGCTTTGGAAGAAAGGTTGGCATGGAGCCTGAATCCACCCACGTCCCTGGCCTCCTCAGATCCAGGGCCAGACCAGTGAGAATGAAGTAAAAGCAGCAGAGGATATGGAGAGAAAGAAGAGAAGGAAAGAAGCTGAGAGAGAACAGGAGAGAAACTCAGAAGAGCGACAGATGGGTGTGCCAGGAAGACAGGAAATCCCCCCAGCACAGAAATGCAGTAACTCCTCTCCATCCACCACACACTTAGCTCCAAGCCTGTCCACCTGGAGACGGTGAACTCCAACTGGTGGTGGAAATGGTTATTTCTGAGGCATTGGGGGCTCATCTATGCAATTCACTGACTCCTTCGTCATAGTCTTATTAATATCTAAGACCCTGAACATGTGGCTAGGGTGGAGTGGAGAAGGTAGAGATGAGGGCTTTCTATGGCAGGAAGGCGGTGTGTGATACGATGCTGGACAAGAGGCCCAAGTGAAAGTCCTGATCTTGCCACCTGAGCCGCCTCTGTTTAAGGCTCACTCAGTGCAGAGAAGCCTGGTGGGCTACAGTCCGTGGGGCCACAAAGAGTTGGACATGACTTAGCAACGGAACAACTAGCCTGGAAGTCTGCAACCATTGCTTGTAATCAATATCTCCACTCTGGCTTGGCAGTATGGTTCTACTTACAGATGAGCCGGCCACCACTTAAAAAGAACCTAACATTTCTTATTTGTGCCTTAGTTTTTCCGTTTATACAACTGTTAATTTCTTTTCTATCTGCCTCTTGGGCATACTGATGTGTACCAGCGAAAGGCAATTATTAGCTAGAGGAAGGTTAATGACAAATAGACCTTTTGATGGGTTCCACCCTTATTTCTGGTAGAGCAATCCAGCTCATTCTGGGAGGCAGTCTGGAAGGCACTTGTTTATCAGGTTAATGACATCACACCCAGATTAGGTCTGTTTATCCCCTCCACGTCCCTATGAACTTTGTAGCACTTTCCCTACTTCGGATAACAACCTAAGTACACATCAACATGCGCTTTCAGTGTTTTTCTACAAACACACACAACCCTCATGTGCATCACGATGACATAAACCATGTGATAACACTGTGGTGACATTCAAACGATACAGCGATCACTCAGTAAACAAATTCCTAAGCAGCTGCTCAGCACCTAGAAAGACACCAGAACCAGTTAGGATGGGAGCAGGAAAAAAAGAAGACAGTGTCCCTGCTAAAAAAGAATTTATGACCCAGTTGGAAAAAAATAATGCTCACCCATAACAAAATTAGAGGACAAAATTATATTCGGTTAAGGGCAAAATTGCAGAGTACAGTCAATTAGCAAGCTAGAAGGTTTATTAGAAGAAACAGTAGCTTAACAACTTTTCTTACTATAAAGCCATAGTGCAAGCCAGCTTAAATATCAAATCTGGTTTCCCACAACTGATTAACCTGAAAATGGTTTAGCACAACACTAATCCTTTAATGTAACAATCTATAAATGCCTTCTCTAATAAGTTCCACAGAGCCCTTCCTTGGATTCATAGCGACGAGGCAACTCTAACAGGTTCTCCAATGCTTGTTTTAATGAGCACCTCTGGACCTTAATGAAATATCACAGGTCCAGCTGAGCATCAATTAAAGAGAAATCATCTCAAAAGGTATAAACGGTGACGCATCAACAGTGGCACGTTTCCTCCAGGTTAGCGGTGTTGAAAGGATGCTGTGAGGTCAGAGGATAAACGTGCCCCAGAGATCAGCCACTTCCACCTCTGCCTGACGTGGACATAAGCTAGGCCATGAGATAAAAGGAGGAAACCCCAGCACATAAATATTATGGGAATACTATGGAAGGAAAAACTCTGAAAGAAGAGAAATACATCTGTTCAACACAGAATACCTTTGATGCAACCTGCTTGTTTTCTTCTATTTTTCCAAGGCAAAGAGGAGAGCGTGGCATTAGCAGGAGCCCCTGAAAAATGTCGTATTTTTGCAGAAATGCAAAAAGCCTGTGTGGCAGCAGTGAGCCCTGCTTAACTCTGCTTCCGGAGAACACTTCTTAGACGGGTAGAGAGAAGGCGCCCACTCCCCCTACCAACCTGGTGACTTGGCAGGAGTGCCGCGGAGGACAGAGGATGAGAAAGGCTGGATCAGGTCAGGACAGTTCCCTGTTCCCTGCAAACAGAGACCAGATGTGCCCAGACCCCAAAGCCACATCAAAAGAACTCCAAGGAGAAAGGCGTACTAAGGAAAGCTCTGGGATTAGCAGGAAGGCATGAGGATTTGGAAATGATACATTATCGCCCAGGCTCAACTTCTCTGATTCCCACGACTAAGCCATCTTCAACAGATTACTCTCCCCACTGACTCCAAGCACAAATAGTTAAACTTGAAGATCTACAGCCCTGTTGCTTAGGGTCCAAAGCAAATATCTACAGGAAAAGTGTCTCTGAGGACACAGCTGTCAACGATTCTGCAATTCCTTTATCTACTACAGATGCTACCCCCAGCCCACCAAATGTCCCTCTGCGTCTGGTTACGAAAACAGGAGAATTTAAAAATTCTTTTTTCATCCTCATTCTCTCATCCTGAAGATCACGGCAGTTTCTGGGGGAACCTGGATGGAACCCTTTATTTAATTTTGGATCCTGAGAAAAGGCTTGGCAGTACAAACTCCTTGTGATTTGTAAATATGTGAAAATTCCCCTGATAATGTTTGTAGCTTGGTTTCTTTTCCTATTTCTTGCCCTCCTAGGATGGTTAAAAACTTAAGGGCTCCCTCTAACTCCAATTTAGCCATCTGTGCCCTGTTCAGATATGGGTCGGGCACCACCCATGTTAGGTCAACACTGATTCGAGAATCCAAACAGTTCAAGCTACTCGCTTGGGAAAATATACTCCCTTGTGAATATATCCCATGGCCTCTATGTTTCCTCCTGCTATAAGGGGGAAAAAAAAAAACTACTGAACAGGAAAGGACAAAGAAAAAAAAAGCCTGGCAAAAATGGACTCTCTGTCCAATTAGCTACAGAGCTTCCAGCAGGGTTTTGCTTCAGACACTGTGCGAGTTAAATATCTGCACAAACCCTGGGCACGGGTGTTCCTAACCCCCACAGCACGGCTGCCTGCGGGATGGTACATGGAACACTAATAGCACACTTATTATTAGATTTTCTGCATGGTTACATAAGCCTACAAAAGGGGAAAATGTAAATGATTCAGGAAGATATTCTTCATGTGGTTCTCATGAAATCTTTAATATCTTAAGACTTAGGAAGAACTCTCCTGGCAAGATACAATCAATTTTCATGCTTCATGGGGGCGGGGGTGGAAGTCCTTTCAGTAATGTCAAGGAAATGGCTATAGGCAAAAAAGAAAAGGAAGAAAAAATTACACACTGGACTGAACAAAACCCCAAGGCACTTTGGACTAAATCCTTTCTTTCGTGCCCACAGCATAGTGGAAATGAAAAGGAATATTCACTTGGGGTCTGTGGGGATTGTCTTTGGACTAGTCTATCTCCCCACAGCATTTCACTTCATCTGGCAGAACTCATTATTGATCGGCCAGTTTTTTCATGAATCTGAATAGACCGTAGGTTAAACCAACCACAGTGCCCCCTTCCAAAAAAACCACACACACACACACACACACACACACACACACAAACTCATTCACACACACACACTGCAATGACAGGAAGGGGGCAGCCAACGTGGGGCCTGAGGAGGTGAGGCAGGACTGGAAGGGAGACCCCCCCACGCACCGAGCTTCTTCAAAGGTAGACAAGTAAGCCACACCAGTGTGTTACTTTCATTTTCATTTAAAAAACAACAGCTTTTCAGACAGTTTCCCTTCATTTCTTAAAAACTAGGACTTCCCTGGTGGCTCAGATGGTAAAGCGTCTGTCTACAATGCAGGAGACCCAGGTTCGATCCCTGGGTTGGGAAGATCCCCTGGAGAAGGAAATGGCAATCCACTCCAGGACTATTGCCTGGAAAATCCCATGGACAGAAGAGCCTAGTAGGCTACAGTCCATGGGGTCGCAAAGAGTCGGACACGACTGAGCGACTTCACTTCACTTCACTAAGGATACAAAAATACATTTCTTAAGAATGCCACTTACATTATGTTTTCTACCACTCGAATAATAGATGGAAAACTATAAATTCCCTCCTTTTAAAAAACCAGATGTTGACACCAAATTCTACTCTTTGGTCTCAAAATAACCCGTCTTTGGAACTGTTCAATTCAAAAGCATTGTCATTCTGTACTTACACTCACTCAAAGAAGTCACTGTGCAAAAGGAATAGTTTTTCCTGCAAGGTGGAAAAGATACACAGAAATACCTGACATTTAGGCTAGGGACCTGGCCAGCTAGTTTCAAAATGGTTTCATTCATTCATTCACTCACCCAAGTGCTTTTATCAATTTATTTCCAGTATTCTCAAGAATTATACCATAAAAACCCCACATATTTAAATAAAATGAAAATGGACCATATTTATAAATGCAAACCAAAAAAGCAACGTGATCACTATTTCTGCCAAAAGCCCCAAAATATGTCAACTGCTTCCTTGGTGGCTCAGACAGTCAAGAATCTGGCTGCAAGGCAGGAGATCCAGGTTTGATTCCTTGGTCAGGAAGATCCCCTGGAGGAGGGAATGGCTACCCACTCCTGCATTCTTGTCTGGAGAATTCCATGGACAGAGAAGCTTGGTGGGCTACACAGTCCGTGGGGGTTGCAAAGCCACTCCCCTCCCCCTGCGCATCCAAAATGGCCTTAGTTTAGGCAGGTCAGGTCAAATTCCTCTCACCCTGCATTACTTAAAGCTCAGACCATTTACTGCCCATACTTCTCTGCTGTCTGGTGCTAACCCAGATGACGCCTTGTGTCACAACAATGTACCTTATAGTTACACATCGTTTCATCACTCACAAAGCTCACAGATATCATTCCCTTTAATACCCACCCAGTAATCCTTTAAGCGTGGCATCAGGCCCATTTTCCAGACCAGTAAACTGAGGGTCAGATAGGTTACATTGTATGGCCGTAGAAAACATAATAACTTGTGGAGCCAAGACAGAGCTCTGAATCTCTGAAGCCCACATGCAGTGCTCTTTCCATTATACTACTGGGCCTGCCTACCAACCTATGAAGGTATTAGGATGCTATTTGCTTGCAAAAAGTCTATGCTTTATTTTTCACAGTGTAGGCAGTTTGGAAGAATGCCCTCCCGCCAATTACGCTTCTTTGAGTTCTCCAGGACACAATGCGATGCAAACACACAGCAGGGGTTCATTCATTCATTTGGTCAGATTATCAATGGCCACCTACGGAACACCTAGTTTGTGCTAGCCACGCACTATTCTAGGTATTAGGAAAACAAATACTCCCTCCCCTTTGCCCCCCACCCCAAGAAATGCAGTTGAGACTCTGAGTCCGACTGGGAGACAGGAATGTGTAGAGGTCACTATAGTGCAGGCTGATCAAAAGGCTCCACAGAGGCCTCTGCGAGATGCTGGGAGGACAGGAGGCAGCAGCAACTGACTGCTCCCAAGTATACGGTCATTTCTGAAGACCCCCTCAAGATGGGGCTTGAAAGGATATACGTAAAAACTGGCTTAGGAAGTAAGGAAAGAGGGAGGAAGGGAAAACAAGCAAGAGCTGCAGGATTTCTGCCAAGTCGGGCTGTGGATGTCTCTGACTGCACTCAGGATGCAATCCAGGCTTCCATCACTGACTCATGAGCACCTGACACACCCGGATTGTGTGCACAGGGTGATGCGACCCTGGGAACAGGGCATCAGGCTGCCCCCTCCTTAGAAGAGGGGCCAAGGAGGGGCAAATGCAGGGACCTTTACCATCCAAGCCCAGGGGACAGAGACCCCAGCTGTCATCTGTCCACAAACTTCCGATGGGTGCCTCCTGCATGCCAGGTGGACTAACAGTACGGGAAACTAAGCTTAATGGTCCTTAAATATTAGGAGGCAGCAGACACTGCGCCCTCGTTCTAGGCTTATTCAGAGGCTCGATCACGGTCTGACAGCCCAGCAGGTCCTGGTGTCTGGATCTCTGTGTTCGGGCGCTTGCAGGGAGAGAGTAAGGAACTGGCATCCATGTGATGTTTTTTTTTTTTAAAGGCTTCTCTACCTGAAAATGCCAGACACATTTCAGATGTCAAATCTAATGCGATGCTCAGGGTGGGTGACTGATCCATGCGAGGGCTCTTAAGTGGGAGTAGAAGCCTGTCTGGCTGATTGTCTTTCCCGCACACGCGCATTCCGGTGTTCACAGACTTGTAGGCCATAAATAGCTCTTAGGGGAGTGTGAGAACACATCACAGGCTCGAGAGGGCCTTGGCACCAGAAATCAATGAACGCCTGACACTTGTCTCCCTAAAAGGGGACTCTGTTGAATGAAGGGCTGCTAGACTCAGCCTGAGCCCTCTAAACCATCACTTGGGAGCATCATTAGGGGCTGAATTGTGACCCCTTAAATGCGTATGTTGAAGTCCTGACCCCCCGCATCTCAGAAGGGGACTGTATCGAGAATCAAGGCTGTCACAGATGTGATTGGCTAAAACGGGGCAGGACCCAAGGAGAGGGGCTCCCGATGCAGAGCAGCTGGTGTGCTTACAGACAAGGAGTCTGGACTTAGGCTCCCACAAATCAAGGAATCACAGAGGCCTGAGATGGATTCTTCCCCAGCACCTGCAGAGGGAGCATGGCCCTGCCACCACCTTAATTTTGGATTTCTAGTCTCCAGAGCTGTGAGAGAAAACATTTCCGTTATTGAAGCCACTCAGTTTGTGGGGCTTTGTGAGAGCATCCCTGGAAAACTAATATAGGGGGGTGAAGCTCTGTGTGTGTGAAGGAAGGACTTGAATCATGGAGCGACTGAAACTCAGTGTTCATGTGATAATATTTAATGTCATCGACGTTCTCTCAGCCTATATTGTGCCCATGCACCCAAGCCACAGAATTCCTACTGAACACTAAAGACAGGTGCATTGTATAATACAGTAACCTGAGCTGTCACCCTTCCAGAATGGACAACTCTATCGGCCAGGTTTATCCACCCTGGATATCACAAGGTACCGCACAACGTCTCTAGATAGGGACCAAACCTCCGCAGAAGTTCCCGGTGGTCAGACCGATATGGGGTATCATTATTAATGTATTCAGTCTAAGAGCTGCTGACATTTCTATGTTGATTACACTTCTACACTTACAGCTTTACAACACTGAGTCATACTGAATGGAAGCTTATTCAAAATAGACCAAACAGCCTGAATTGAGGCTCCACTATCGGTAATTGACTATTATTAGTAATTTTACCCAACGAGGAACTAAGCATTCGTTCAGAAGTTCGTGCTTTTTCTGGAAACAGGATTGACTAAGAAAGTGAATAATGCAAAGAAGCTAGGGATAGGGTAGGCTAAGAAGATAGGAATGTTTAAACTATTATTTACCTATATATTTTTTAAAATGCAAAACTCTTTTAAAGCTGTCTTCCCATTTTCCATTCATCCATGGCCGGGAAAGTGCTGACTTCCAGCGTCTGTGACTTGGCCCAGGTAGAGATGAAGGCTGGCCTTCCACAGCCTGTGTTACCCGCAGTTTTTCTTTAGTTGCTCAGTGCTGTCCGACTCTTAGCGAACCCATGGACTGCAGCCCACCAGGCTCCTCTGTCTGTGGGATTCTCCAGGCAAGAATACTGGAGTGGATTGCCACTCCCTTCTCTAGGGGATCCTCCTGACCCAGGAATCGAACTCAGGTCTCTTGCATTACAGGCAGATTCTTTACTGTCGGAGTGTCACATGTAAAGGAAACATAAATGTGACACCAGGAAGCGCTGGTTTCAGGCTGTTAGGTACGTCTGGGCCCTGTCTTCCGAGGAGGCATGGAGAAAGCAGTAACGGATGGAAGGGTGGGGAGTACGGTGGAACCACTCTAGGGCGCCATGTACAGAAAGACTGCCTGAAAACCCTTTTTACACCTCTCTTCCCCAAGTTTCAGCTCACGTGGTAGCTGCTCCTCATCTTGCCTCTCACCTCCCCCAACTGTCTCTCAGTGGCCCCCACACTAGCTGTTCTCATACCCCTCCCTCAACGGTCACGGGATTTCTCTCGAGGAGCAGTCTGGCCTACTCTCAGTTAAGCCATTCAAAACCTCCTCATCTCACAGCAAAGAGCACAGCAGACAAGCAGGGAACCAGTCCTCAGATGGTGTGGGATGGAGAGGACTGTGAATGTTTATGATTTGTCGTTTTCTTCTTTTACACGTGGCGGACCCCATATTAATGCAAGCAGAACTGGGAGGGCGTCTACTTGGGAAGACTCTGTCATACCAAACTTACTCCCCTCGAGCTCTTTACGCTACTAAATGCACTTTTAAATTATACGTCCTTTTCTTTCTCTAAACTATAAAATTTAGTCTCTCACTTAATGACAGAGGCAGTAAAGCTTATGCACAGTAAATGCTCAATATATTTCATCCATTATTGATGATAATTAATACTAGATTTACACCCCAATAATTCACCACTTATTAAAACATAATTCTTGAAATATAAGTTGCCCCCACACACTTTCTTATTTATGGTCATTAGATCATTCCACTAACAGTTTTGCCTGAACAATATATTCTTTTAACACTGAAGTGCCAGGCATTCCGCTAGTAACCTGGAGGCAGAGATGGTTAAGATCCCATCATTCCTGCCCCACAGGGATAACGGGCTTGATACTCAAGGAAATCAGTTTGACTTGGGTTGACTGTCTTTTGGCCAATGAGGTAAAGGCCAGTGTGCTAGTATACAAAAAAAAGAGTAAGCTGCCTTTGAAAAGTTTATGAATGCAATAACAACTACAGGATACTTCAGTTTACTATCATGAACTTGAGTCTATAAAGGAATTTTTCATTTAAAGAGAAAACCTGAATAAATTTAAATTAAAAAAAATAAAAGGCAGAGGAACCAGAGATCAAATTGCTAACATCCACTGGATCATGGAAAAAGCAAGAGAGTTCCAGAAAAACATCTATTTCTGCTTTATTGACTATGCTAAAGCCTTTGACTGTGTGGATCACAATAAACTGTGGAAAATTCTGAAAGAGATAGGAATACTAGACCACTTGACCTGCCTCTTGAGAAACCTATATGCAGGTCAGGAAGAAACAGTTAGAACTGGACATGGAACAACAGACTGGTTCCAAATAGGAAAAGGAGTACATCAAGGCTGTATATTGTCACCCTGCTTATTTAACTTCTATGCAGAGTATATCATGAGAAATGCTGGGCTGGAGGAAG
>SJYX01004670.1:102138-115244 GCA_006410675.1 Oreotragus oreotragus
GCAGCCATGAAATTAAAAGACGCTTACTCCTTGGAAGGAAAGTTATGATCAACCTAGACAGCAGGAACATTACTTTGCCAACAAAGGTCCGTCTAGTCAAGGCTATGGTTTTTCCAGTGGTCCTAACTGTGTTGGAGAAGACTCTTGAGAGTTCCTTGGACTGCAAGGAGCTCCAACCAGTCCATCCTAAAGGAGATCAGTCCTGGGTTCATTGGAAGGACTGATGTTGAAGCTGAAACTCCAATACTTTGGCTACCTGATGCGAAGAGCTGACTCATTTGAAAAGACCCTGATGCTTGGAAGGATTGAAGGCAGGAGGAGAAGGGGACGACAGAGGGTGAGATGGCTGGATGGCATCACCAACTCAATGGACATGGGTTTGGGCAGACTCCGGGAGTTGGTGATGGACAGGGAGGCCTGGTGTGCTGCGGTTCATGGGGTCGCAAAGCGTCGGACACGACTGAGTGACTGAACTGAACTGAAAAGCATAAAAGGGAAACCTGGGGCAACTTTGCTAACCTGTGAGCAGAAAATTAGCCAACGCCACTTCATTCCAGTGGTCAAGTGGCCATGCCAAGGTTATACGTGGACTGGATTCTCTCTGTACTCTGTCTCAAATTCTATTTTGTACTTCCAGGTAATTCAAGGAACTCATGGACCCTACTGCAATTTATGTAACACTTTTACTGTCTATGTAACAATATTTTTATTATCTATATAGCAATACAAATGATACCACTGTTTGAATGGCAAGATGATTCCATCTCTTTCACTATCAGAAAGTTGTATCTAGGCTGCTTCAGATACATCTGATTTTCTCCATGTATCCAAGACAAGTGAAGCTTTCAAAAATACTCTCATTGACTATTTGGGACATGGACCCCATATAAAGAGAATTGTGATTAAAAAAACACACAATTGAACATGAGTGAATCCCCAGAAGGTTCTCTAAATATAGTGTACGACCTTCCTTGGGATGAAGTGACTGTGAGATAGGAGAACAAAGGGTCCAGGTGCCTAGGAACACAAATGTGTGACGTCTCTTCATAGTCAACACCACTTGCATTCAGACCCAAGGCCTCATCCACTCCCTGAAGGAGTGAGTGCTCACGGACTGCCTCCTCTGTTCCAGGCACATGAAACAGAAGATCTAAAAGACGTCGTTCTCACTCTCAAGTCCACGGTACCTACTATGCAAACACTCTCAAGAGGACAGACAGATCCTATGTGGACAGGACGCACACACACGATGGGGCAGTGAGGCTGGACTCCTTGGAGGAGACAGCAACCTTGAGTTTGAAGAACACACAGGAATTATCTATCTTATATGAAAGCACGGAGAACAGCTCCAGACAGAGGAAGGAGCGTGTGCTAAGGCACACGGTGTCACACGAGGGATCATGGCACACGGAGGGAGGTACAAGAACATAGCGTCAGGAGGGGAGGAAGGAAGAGACCAGGGGCCCTCCCTACACAAGGTGTCTCCTGAAGGCCACGAAAAATCTTTCAGAGGTTACGAAGGGTCATTTTCATATTAAAAAGGCCCCAGATGAACACTGTGTATATGTGCTTAGTTGCGTCCAACTCTTTGGGACCCCACGCACGGACTGTAGCCCGCCAGGCTCCTCAGTCCATGGGGATTCTCCAGGCAAGGATACTGGAGTAGGTTGCCATGCCCTCCTCCCGGGGATCTTCCCGACCTAAGGACTGAACCCAGGTCTCCCACATTGCAGGCGAATTCTTCACTGTCTGAGCCACCAAGGAAGCCCATGAATACTGGAGTGGGTAGCCCATCTCTTCTCTAGGGGATCGTCCCAACCCAGGAATCGAACCAGGGTCTCCTGCATTGCAGGCGGATTCTTTACCAGCTGAGCCACCAGGGAAGCCCAAGAATACTGGAGTGGGTAGCCTATCCTTCTCCAGAGGATCTTCCGGACCCAGGAATTGAACCGGGGTCTCCTGCATTGCAGGCGGATTCTTTACCAGCTGAGCTAACAGGGAACCCCATACATATACTGCTGCTGCTAAGTCGCTTCAGTCATGTCCGACTCTGTGCGACCCCAGAGACGGCAGCCCGCCAGGCTCCCCTGTCCCTGGGATACTACTACGTATAAAATAGATAGCTAAGGAGAACCTACTGTTTAGCAGAGGGAGCCCTACTCGAGGCTCTGTGGTGACAAATAGGGGACATATTCAAATGTATAGCTGATTCACTTTGCTGTATGGCAGAAACTAACGCAACATTGTAAAGTGACTGTACTACGAGAAACATTAAAAAAAAAAGTCAAACAAAGCAAAAAGGGTCACTCTGGTCACAGTGCAGAGGATGGTGGGAAGAGACCATGTTCCAAGGTGGGGGAACGGTTGGGAGGATCTTGCTCCAGTGTTGCTGGAATATCATGAGGTCCAGCCTGGTGCCGGGCAGTGAGGGTGGTGAAGAGGGGTCAGGGGAGAGTGGCTGTGCAGGCGGAGTGCAAGTCACCGTCACTGGATAGCCGGGCATGCACACACGCAGGAGGAGGGGGGTTTTGGCTTGGCTACTGCCACTCACACAAGTGATACAGGAGAAATGACGCGACAGCTTCTTTCTAACCCCAGAGCTCTAATTTCCCATTTTGACTCTAGGATAAAGTTAAAAGATGTTAACTTTGCACCGAAGGGTCTCTCCAGCCCTCTACACACGGTGAGTACTGAAGACACATCAGTTGAGCGCTCACTGGAGACTTGAACAGACACACAAGAATCATTTTCTCCACCTGACAACACATCTGCCTTTCCTGAATTACTCTGCCTTCGTGAAAGAAGAGAGTTAGCAACTTATTCAAAGAATAAATGCAAATATTCCTCTGATAACCCGCTCATTTCCGACACATTTTCCCTCCCAATGCAGGACTCCAGTCCATCTGATTATCACCAACGACCCCTCCGATCTTTTTCTTGGGTAGGGTCTCTGTCCTCTCCTTCACCCTGAAGGCTATTCATCTTCCACAAGATAAAGGGTTTCTTTTATCCAGGTGGAAACAAATGCTGTGTCTCAGAGAAAAAGCCATCAACCGCAGACACAATGACACATCCCAGGCTCTTACAACAGTCTGCATTACTAGATTTTTTTTTTTTTCCTGGCAAAGAAGCCACAGTTCAGGAGTCTATGCAAAAATCATTAAGTGAAGGCTGCTCCTCAAAGGCCCCATCCATCACTTCTCCCCACCATCCTGCCCCTCCTGGAATGACAACACGTCGGCTCAGCCACTCGTGTGGAAGTCTGCAGCAAGGTTTCTGCCTTGCATGTGCAGCTGCTCTGTAGACTGCTGGGGAGGGGTGAGAGAGAGCTCGCTTGCCACCAAAAATGCGAGTTCAGGACTGGAGGTGGCTGAGAACATTTTAACATATTGGCAGAGGCATCAGAGAGTTAGAATAGTTATGCTGAGAACGTTAACGTTCCCTTTCAGATCCTATTGAACCCCCAGCTTAAAACTTTTTTCATAAAAGAAGGAGACATGGATGGTAAAGCAACACATGGGCAGGGATGCTGTGATCTTCTAGAAAGTCCAGAGAGCAAATGGAAGAACGCCCTGACCTGCTGCCTCAGGCCACCTGGATATCAGCTTCCTGGTGAAGGAGCACAGTGGGAGATGAAATAAAAGAAATATAAAGAAACGTGCATCATGACTAAGAGAGGTACGCATAGAGCAATTAGCATAACCCGTTAGGCTGACAGACTGAATGCCTCCAAACAGGAACGGAACACCCTCCCCACGTATCACTTCCACTTTCCTATTATTTAAGGACAAGGGTCACATCTTAGTCATTTTAAGTACGACGTGTTTAACAGCGCCTGACATATAATAGATGCATAGTAAAGTGCATTTGGAACAAGGGATCAAGCAAATCCCTGAGTTACGGATTGATGAGGAAGATCAATGGCTCGATGGCGGTCAAGGACCAGCACTTAAATGAATCAAGAATCCTGCTTGAAGTGTGTGTACAGATGAAGCAGAAGGAAAGTCATCCCCCCCCACCCCTCCACTCCACTAAACTGCCTCTGTTCTCTGCAGGGTCATCAGAAAGCTTAGCCCCAGCCCCTCCGGAGGTACAGAACGAAAAAGACAAGTCAGAGCGACCAGAAGGCCCTCCCTTGTAAGCGGAGAATGGAGAACCTCTGCACTGGCCGCTGGGTGGGGGTGGAGTCCATGTTGCTTTGGTTCAGGGTCAAGCTCAGACTGTGCTTTGCCAGCCATTCTCAACCAAGGAGGGACATCTGAAGAGGAACGGGGGCATTCTGGATTGCTACAGTTAACTTGGGGACAGGACTAGAATGTCAAGCCTAGACCAGGGGTACTAATGGTGTTATAATGAGCGAGAGGGTGTTCATCGTTGAGGACTGCCTGCCTGCCTCCCTTATGAAACGATGACAGTTTAAACATTCTCTAGAATAGATGGCACAGTCCTAGGGTCCTTGTGTATTTAATTCTCTCTGCATGGAATATCGAATCAGGTTATCCAACATCCTCTAAGTCTTCTATCTGAGGATATCTAGGAAGCCTGGCGTGCTGCAGTCCGTGAGGTCACAGAGAGTTGGACACGACTGAGCAACTGAACCGTGTAATAGTAATGCTGATAGCCAACGGTTATTGAGCATCACTGCATGCTGGTGGTGGCTATCTCACACACAACTGAATCTTCACAACCACAGACTTGGTGGACGTGGTTTTTTAATTCCCAGATGAGTAAACTCATCGAGAGAAAAACTCAACTTACCAGTAAGCAGAGAAGCCCAAGATGTGAACCCAGGTTCCTCAGGTCTCCAAGTACACACACTTAACCGTCCAACAACCATCCTGGATCTCAGTTCTGGCAAGAACCCAAAGCCTGGTACACACAGTTCAGTTCAGCTGCTCAGTCATGTTCAACTCTTTGTGACCCCATGAACTGCAGCATGCCAGGCCTCCCTGTCCATCATCAACTAGAGTTTACCCAAACTCACGTCTATTGAGTCAGTGATGCCATCCAGCCATCTCATCCTCTGTCGCCCCCTTCTCCTCCTGCCTTCAATCTTCCCCAGCATCAGGGCACACACGAGGGAGTGTGAAGACGCCCAGGAGCTGGGGCTGAGCCGGAAGCAGTGAAGAAGTCTCCTAAGCAAAGAACCTGCAGACAAGGTGAAAGGGACTGTCGGTCCCCGGACAGTGCTGACCTCTGGAGTCCTGGGGAGAATCCAGTCAGCAGTACCGGTGCTCTACTCATCACCTGTATTTGACTCACTTCTTGCTGAGGTCTCCGCTACCAAAACACAGAACTTGCCTAAAAGCAATTCTTCACATAAAACAACACATGGAATTCCTGGAAACAGTGGAGGATCCAGAGGTTTTTCTTTTGAGGAGCGCTAGAAAAGACCCTCCGGGGAAGGCAATGGCACCCCACCCCAGTACTCTTGCCTGGAAAATCCAATGGACGGAGGAGCCTGGTGGGCTGTAGTCCATGGGGTCACACAGAGTCGGACACGACTGAAGTGACTTAGCAGCAGCAGCAGCAGAAAAGACCCTTAGAGAAGGCAAAGGCAACCCACTCCAGAACTCTTGCCTGGAAAGTCCCATGGATAGAGGAGCCTGGTAGGCTGCAGTCCAGGGGGTCGCTAGGAATCGGACACAACTGAGCGACTGCACTGAACTGAGATAATATCTGAGCCTCGCAGGTGACACAGTGGTAAAGAAAGCGCAGGAAGCATTTTCTTCCTGCAAAGTGTCAATGCAGGAAAAGCAGGAAACATGGGTTTGCTCCCTGGGTTGGGAAAATCTCTTGGAGGTGGAAATGGCAACCCACTCCAGGATTCTTGCCCGGGAAATCCCACGGACAGAGCAGCCTGGTGGGCTACAGTCCACGAGGCCACAGAGAGTCAGACGTGACTGGGCAACCAAACAACAGCAACAACCTTCATTTCTGTGATGACTATTTATCATCCCTCTCTTCTCCTGAGCCCAGTGTGCCCGGGTTAAAAAGACCGTAGCACCCCTCGGTGGCAACTATATCAAACCTCCACAAAGTCTCTCATTGCCAGCAGAGACTGCAGAAGGAACTGTAAGTGGCAGGCACTCTACACGGCATTGACTGAAAAGCTGCTTCCCAGGTTCACTGGACTTTTCTGTCTTGACAGCCCTTAATTTTCTTGTCACCTTGAGGCTGTAAAACCAGTGAATGAATGAAGAGGAGGCAGCAATCATGGTTTCTGGGTTTATTGGAAATCCTGTCCCTAACACTACACAGTCGATAATATGCAAACGTATGATGTACCTTCTGTTCACTTTCCTTCTCGTGAGAAAGAAGACGGTGGCACCAAAGGGGGTCAGCGGGGTCATGACCATCACAGGCACTGCATCGCTCTATTCCAGATGAGTGGGACCAGCCCATGGGGCTTACGGGCTGGCAGTGCATTCACTGGGCTGCAACTAACTGTTTAAGTTGTTCCCCACGCATGAAAGGAGGTGCCCCTTGCAACAATGTCAGTGTCCCAGGATCAGTGCTGAAAAGCCCTGTATAGGGGTCACCTTCTGTCAACCCCCGTCACCCACTCACTGCCCTAAGCCACATTCTTGCTATTCATTTACCAAGGGTAGATTTCTTCCCTGTGAAGCATGTATACAGACTATTAATTTGCCAACTCTTTATTTTGCAACTGGGGAAAGCAAGGCTTGTTCAAGGTGATATAACAAAGTATATACAACATCTTGGCTAACCTGAGCTCCCTGGACTTCAAAGAGGGGGTGGTACCAACCTGCAGACTCAGGACCACCCTTGTGCTAGTCCTCTAAGTATGAGATCCTTGACCCGTAGCCCCCAAAACTCTGGTTTTACTTCCCAAGTGCTGGTAATGGAAATCCTTATCTCTGAACTCTGGTGTCCTCATTACTATGTCATCGGTATCTGTTGCTCTATCACCTTCCTAACTAAGCTCCATTAACCTCCATGGCCTGGATCTTGGACCTCACTGGACCCCACACATGCATACATTTTTCTTGTACATTTCTCTGTATGGTATGCATGCAAATAACCTCCTCTCCTGGACCGATCTGCTTTTCTGATGCTTGCTTCTCTCCTATACCCACAATAGCCCGGCTGTGCAATAGACGAAGTCTGGCCTTGCTCCTTGGTTTAGAACCTGGGCTGTGAGACGCTTAGGTGTCCCTTAGCCTCCAGCTGTGTACAATTTGGTTTCTCCACTTTGATCATCTTCCTGATGATCCGCATTAATGGCAGTCACCCATTCGTGGAAAGCAAGATGACAGACTCAAGGTATCAAAAACAAATACCCACAAGAGTAAGAACAAAGCTGGAGTCACGGAAAGCGCAAGAGACAGGGAGCAGCAGGGTCCCTGCCCCACTTCGGCTCCCCTCTGTAGAGGCATCTCAGATGTACAGTGGTGCCAGTAATACATGTCCTGTTCTCCCCCTCCCAGGAGCATTGGAAGGAACAATAAAACAATCATTACAAAGGCTTTTCAAAAACAAGAGAACACTATTCAAATCAAAACGATCAGAGTTACGGATTCTGGCCCTTCCTAAAGAAAGACGCTTTTTTCCTTTGAACTTCCCATAAGGCAGCGTCACCATCACCATCAAACCTGAGCACTGCTCAGAGTTCTCACCCATGACGGCCCTTCAGGGTAAGGGCCACGCCTCACAGGGAACACAGATGCTCAGACAGCCCCAAGGACCTGTGGAACTTGAATTCTCTGGCTGGGTGCAAAGGAATTTTTTGAAATTCCCCAAAGGATTCTGATCAACTAGGTTTGGGATCCCCATTTTAAAAATAAGTTCCTCAGGACTTCTCGAGTGGTCCAGTGGTTAAGAATTCGCCTTCCAATGCAGGGGACGCAGGGACGGGGGAGCCTGGGGGGCTGCCGTCTATGGGGTTACACAGAATGGGACACGACTGAAGCAACTTAGCAGCAGCGGCAGCAGGTTTGATCCTGGGTCAGGGAACTATCCTACAGGCGGCAGGTCAACCAAGCCCACTCACTCTGGAGCCCACACGACACAGAGAAGCCTGCAACTAGGACCCAACACAATCAAATACATTAATTAAAAACAATTAAAAAACTTAGTTTCTCTGTAACAGAAGAAATTTAAGTACAACTATGATTCCTGAATTTGTGCCTTCCTGCAGAGGCTATGTTTAAGTATAGGTTTTCTCAGTGGAACTCTGGAGTCGAACAACTTCCCTGGCTAAAGAGTTTTCAGGAAGTATGCTGGCTCTAGAAGGTACTGGAAAAACAGTGTATCCTGTGAACCAAACCTTGACCCACAGGTATGGCGGGAGGAGCGTGTACATGGCAGCCAATGACCCCAGGGGCTTCGCTGCAGCCTCCAAGCCTCGCATCCCTTTCAGATCTCCTTCCTTCTCTGTGGTCCAGGGCCAGTGGCCCGGAGAGGAGAAGTCAGCATCCTTCATCCCCTTCCTGATGCTTCCGCCCAACCCAGGGTGGCCCCGTGCCTCCTCCACCTAGCAGTCTAGGGATCGATTCTTGCAGTGTACACTTGATAGCCAGTTGCCAGGATCAGTGACATCTGAGAGATGGCTTTAGAAGAAGCCAGGAGGGGGAGAAGCTGAGCTCAGTGGCAGAGAACTCTCCGATTCTCCAACGGGAACATGCAACTCTTTCCAGAGGTGATCAAGTACGTGCGGGAAGCTCTGTCTGCCTGGCTGGCAGTGGAAATGACACTCGCTAGCAGTCATCAGTAACCTGCTCCCTTCTCCTTTTCAGATGGCTATTCTGTCCATCTGCTCAGTTTGGGGGAAATTCCAATGCCACCAACAGAGGCATGCCATGTGGAGGGGCCAGCTAAGAGCACAGACAGAAACCTGGGCTTCCCAGCCGACACCCAAGGATGCAAAAACGGGCAGTCTTAGAAGTCCCCTAGAACTGAACTTAGCAGCAGCTGTGGACTGGAAAACTGCCAGGTACAGTAAATAAAGTGTTTCTGGAGAAGGCAATGGCACCCCACTCCAGCACTCTTGCCTGGAAAATCCCACGGACAGGGGAGCCTGCAGTTCATGGGGTTGCGAAGAGTCTGACACGACTGAGCGACTTTGCTTTCACTTTTCACTTTCATGCATTGGAGAAGGAAATGGCAACCCACTCCAGTGTTCTTGCCTGGATAATTCCAGGGACAGCGGAGCCTGGTGGGCTGCCGTCTATGGGATCGCACAGAGTTGGACATGACTGAAGTGACTTCGCAGCAGCAGCAGCAGCAAAATAGCTGAATACTTTCCCTTCCTCCTCAGAATTCTGAATGCCTGATGAGCTAGTAATGGTCATTTCACGCTTACTGATTTGCTTGACACTTTTCCAATCCATTCATTATCTCTAAAATCACTAGTCAGTGGTTCTCCACATGTGGTCCTCAGGATCAGGAGGACCACCATCACCTGGAAACATCAGAAATCCCAATTCTCAGATTCCATTTGGACATATGGCACGAAGAAGTAAAGGGCTGGGGTCTGGCGACCTGAGTTAATGCCCTCCCGGAGGTGTGCTGGCCCACTAGAAATTTGACAGCCTTTACCGTTGAAATCCCTTAATGTAAATGCACCAAAATGAAGTAAGAATCACTCTTTCAAGAATCTTCAAAATCTTACTGATCTAAGTGAATTTATAAGCAAAACAATAACAGACTGACATTTTTGCTTGATGAAGGCTATTTTTTTTTAGAATGACTAAAAGAGCGCATATTTCCCCAACACAAAAAGAGCCTATGATTTACAAATTTTCAGATAGGAGAATTATGATGAGTTGTTTCATTCTAAAATGCATGGCTTGACCACTTTATTTGCCTGCAAACAGCTCTACCAAATTCATGATAGGTGATCCATGTGTTTAAAAATCGTGGGCCTATGGCATTAATGTTTTAAGTCCTGTTCAGGGAAACAAAATGCAGTATTTCAGAGGGGACTGAATTTTGAAATACGCTTTTTTTTTTCACAATTAACCTACAATAAAGTATATNTCATTCTAAAATGCATGGCTTGACCACTTTATTTGCCTGCAAACAGCTCTACCAAATTCATGATAGGTGATCCATGTGTTTAAAAATCGTGGGCTTATGGCATTAATGTTTTAAGTCCTGTTCAGGGAAACAAAATGCAGTATTTCAGAGGGGACTGAATTTTGAAATATGCTTTTTTGGCAATTAACCTACAATAATGTATATACTTTATTGTAGGTTAATTGTGAAAAAAAAAAAGCGTATTTTAAAATTCAGTCCCCTCTGAAATACTGCATTTTCTTGGGCTTCCCTTGTGACTCAGCTGGTAAAGAATCCGCCTGCAAAGCAGGAGACCTGGGTTGGGAAGATCTCCTGGAGAAGGGAAAGGCTCCTCACTCCAGTATTCTGGCCTGGAGAATCAAACCCATGTCTCTTGGGTCTCTGACTGTTTACCACTGTGTCATCTGAGAAGCCCGAGGCTTCTAGGTTTTTTGATGTTAACTGTAAGGCTGCCTCTCCTCTGTGTTAGCCGGGCTTCTCAAATTCTCTACAGTCACAACATGGCTGGTCAGACATGAGGCCTCCATCAAATCACCTACTGATTAAAGAAGGAGGTACAAGTCATCTGAAAGTGTCTTTTCATGATGAACATGTACATCACAGACGCGCAAAAATTTCAACCCTTTGTTCCCCAATGGTTATTTCCTCCTGAACATTTTGGGATAGCTTAAAAGAAGAAGAAAAAAAAAAATTACCCTTTCTCCTTGGGATTAGTTTCCAGATTCTTCTTTCAATGAGCAACAAAAAGATCCTGCTCTAAGTCTTCACTAATCTTTCAAATAATTAAAAAGCTGAAACTTTCAAATTCTAACCCCAATAACTAGACCCATAGATCATTCTCATAAGACCAATACTCACTTTGTCAGTCGAAGGGAAATACAGTATAAAACTGTGAGCCCTAGAGTAGGCGGCTCATCCAAAGTCCACAGAAATTAAAATCCACTTATGGCTGCACTTTTCTTGCCAGTTTTCCAAGACGGTCCTGCACCCGCTGACTCACGGTACGAGGCCGTGCTTTCACGTAACCAAAGGGAAGCAGTGGCAGGTCGGAGCCAGCTTGTACCGGCCCGTTGCTAAATTTGCAAGTGTCAAACAGTCAGACACCACCATGATTAAACACCAAATTACACATAACTTACAACTTAACAAGTTACATTCAAAACTCATCACTCCCTCATTATTTTACCCTGTTTGACTATTATCTGTACAGTTGAGGTTAATTCCATCAACTTGCATAGTGGAAATACGACATACTGGTGAGTCACTATGTCCCTTTTCCTGGACTCTCACTGGATGATGCCCTGTTGATGATGTGAAACTGGTCACTGTGGGAGTATTAATATTTACATCACAGAAATTACCAAAATGCTACCAGTCGGAATCTCTGTCATCTCCAAGCCAGGAGCCAAGCTTGGCATTGCTGTTAAGCAACCAATGGCATTCACTCTAGCTTTTTCTTAATGGGACTAGAGTTAGAATTCTGAAGGTGAGAAGAGAGACGGGCCAGTGGACTTTCCATCATGACAGGCCCAGGCACGTGCCAGCAAACCAGCTACCACCAGGTCATTTACTGGTCCAGAGCTTCCGATTAAGCTATGGCTGAGTTACTGGTTCCATGATCCGCAACAAAAATTAAGTCTGACTCAGCATGGCAGCTGTGTGTGCATCACCAAAAACTCACTCAAGAATAATATCTGCAAGAAAAAAAAGGCCACTTGACATTTGTACAGTCTTTCTCCACGCTCACAGAATTTGATGGATCAGCTCGTTGAGTCCCCATAACCACTCTTAGGCTGGCTTTCACTATCCCTGTTTAAAGAGAAATAATAAAGAGGTCAGGTGGCCCACCCAAGGTCACGATCTAGTACGTTGCACAGCCAGCACTCAAACCCAGAAACCTGTGTCTAGTCATTGTCACTCAGTCTCCACCACAGATTACTGCTTTTCTGTCCGTTTGTTTTGAAAATAGGAATTTTCCTTTTCAAATGATCAACATCTGGATTCACTTTCCTCCTGCCTTTGATTAGCAATGCAGTCAGCCGGGACAGTGCACCCATGTCTCCATGGATGGCTAACAGCCCCTCACAGCCCTGCTCTCTTCTTGACCACACACAGAAACGATGTCCACACTGCTATGTCCACATAAATCAGATCCAAATACACTTCAACTTGAATTCCTAAAGATGCTGTAGGCAGGTGGGCATGATAAGGAAGTGTTTTATGCTTTGGATCTGACTTATTCAAACCCAGGGGAAAGAACTGCAGTATCTACTTAAAATAAAATTGTAATAGTGAATTAAAAAGCCAGATTCTCACAGTGGTAAAAATGGATGCCTATGTATGTGTGCAAGTATAGTTTGTTTTATATAGTTTATTTTATGCACACACATACCTACTCCATACACATACATATACAGAAGTATGTGTACACATGTGCATATATATACTAAGCTGCTTCAGTCATGTCTGACTTTTTGCAACTCTATGGACTGTAGCCCACCAGGTTCCTCTGTCCATGGGATTCTCCAGGCAAGAATATTGGAGCAGACTGCCATGCCCTCCTCTCCAGGGGATCTTCCCCACCCAGGGATCGAACACACATTTCTTACGTCTCCTGCGCTGGCAGGCAGGTTCTTTACCACTAGTGACACCTGGGAAGCACCATATATAAACATATACACGCTTTTCTCTATAGTTTGTTTTTTTCCCCTCCTTATGGAGCTATACAGCAGAAAAGAAAAAAAAATCACTGCCTTTATCAGATATGTACACATTTTATCCTTGCAATATGTTTAAAATGATTTTATGGCTAAATCCTGGGAAAAATGTGAAGAATGCCTGGCTAGATACATGCTTTTCCAGTAAAAACACAGCATTGCTTATTAACTGTAGCATTTGGAAAAGCCTTTTCAACATGATGTACATTTTTGTTTTAGCTTGAGACTAAATCCTGTTTGGATCTAAGTTTTCTTTGGCTTTAAGAGAAAGTTTAACTGATTGTACAAGATGTGCCCTTGGGCTCTCCAGGGCATATTCACTGCTTGCCCCCTCCCACCCCTCCCCAC
>SJYX01004670.1:118818-129551 GCA_006410675.1 Oreotragus oreotragus
GAAGAAAAGTTCAATGTGGCTGGAGATGGATACAGAGAAATTCTTAGAGGTCACAAGTGAATCATGAATACTGGGATCCTAAGAACAGATGATGGAGTTTCCATTTTATCTCACAATTTTGGTGGGTGTGTGGTGATGACTTAAAATGATGTTAGGTTACTGAGCCAACATATTCTTGGAAAGAAATTTCCCTACTGTTTTACTCAAACTGTAAGTAAATGGGGCCGAGGTGTGGGTCTGAGCTGAGGACACTTTAAAGTAATCAGGCTGTCAAATTAAAAGCAAACACTTTCTCAGCATTTTTGAAGACTGAAATAGTGAAAAGTGCATTGCCTTCTAAGTATATCAGAGTTAAGTCATTTCTGCCTTGTGGTTCTGGAAGACAGGAGGTGTGCAAGTACGGGAAGCCCCCTAATTCTCCTTCTAACTCACTGACTCTCAACCAGGGAAAATTCTGTCCCCCAAAGGAGAGGACTCTTGAGAGTCCCTTGGACAGCAAGGAGATCAAACTAGTCAATCCTGAAGGAAATCAACCCTGAATATCCATTAGAAGGACTGAAGCTGAAGCTCCAAAACTTTGGCCACCTGATGCTAAGAGCCTACTCATTGGAAAAGACCTGGGCTGGGACAGACTGAAGGCAAAAGGAGAAGAGGGCAGCAGAGGATGAGACGGTTAGGGAGCATTACTGACTCAATGGACATGAGCAAACTCCAAGAGATAGTGGAGCACAAAGGAGTCTGGCATGCTGCAGTCCATGGGGTTGCAAAGAGTTGGACACAGTTGAACAAGGGACACTTGGCAATGTCTGGAAATGTTTCTGTTGTCACAAACATGGGGGTGGAAGGTGAGATGGTGCTACCAAGCATTCAGTGGGCAGAGGCTAGGGATGCTGCAAACATCTTGCAAAGCACAGGACAGCCCCTTGCCTCCAACCTGGCCCTCCAAGCAAACACTTATCAGGCCTCAAATGTCAAGAGTGCTACTGTTGCGATTCTCTGCTCTAACAGGAAGCAGAAATAATCAGTTGAAACAGAACTTTCCATCTTTTGAACTGGTTCCCGGGCTTCCCCGGCCCCCTCAACACCCTTCTCTCCCATGACCTGAAGAGATGCTAGTCACAGTGTGGTCCACAGACCAGCAGCATCAGCACCTCCAGCGAGCTTCCTACAGATGTAGGACTTCGGGCCCCAGCAGGCCAACGGGACTAGTATGTGCATTTCAGTAAGAACTCCAGGGGACTCCTAGACATTTTCCAGTGTGAGAAGCACTGCAGAAGTGCCCCTTCCCCTTCTCCTTCAGTCCTTCCCCACAGGGCTGTCTGTCCTTCTCCTGTTCACTCAGCATTAACTCTGCACTCTGCCTTCCAAGGAAGCAGAGCTAGGAAAAAGCAGCTCTCCTCTCCAACTCCCCTTCAGCAGAGGCTCCCCCTGGCTCCCTGCAAACACCAGTTCCTTCTACAGCCCTTTTAGGAGAAGGCAGCTCATCTCCCACAGTGCCTTTGACTAGTCGAGGAGCATGCCATGTGGAGAAAAACATCAGAAGGCAAAATCATTAAATTTAAAAAGAAATCCGGTAAAAGCCAAAAGCGAACTTTTGAAAAACATCTGAAAAGTCAAAGTGCTCAAATATCTATATTCATCTCTTTATCCGTCTAATGTTGGATACAAGGCTCCCCAAGTGGCTCAGTGGTAAAGAATCCACCTGCCAACGCAGGAGATGGGGGTTCAATTCCTGGGTAGGAAGATCCGCTGGTGAAGGAAATGGCAACCCACTCCAGTATTCTTGCCTGGGAAATCCCACGGACAGAGGAGCCTGGAGGGCTACAGTCCATGGGTCACAGAAGACGTGGACACGTTCTTCTCTGGATGCACACTGTATAGAAATTTGACTTTCTAACTAGAATCTAATGTAGAAGCTCATCCTTGAGTCTCATCAGAAGCAAGGTGTCAAACAGAGAAAGGAAAAAGGAGAGACAATTCTTGGCTGAAGGACCGAGAACGATGTGAACCTCTGCGTTCTCTTCCTCGGATGCCTTTGCCAGGCCACAAAGGCATAAGAATTGGTCTAAAAAGCACTGGGAAATAACTGCTAAGTTATCAAGACAACAATAAGTCTAGTTAGCTAAACAGGAAGCTTATTTCATTAATACCATACTTTTGTGAACAGGGGGTCAATTTCTCTTTTACGAGGCATGTGAAACATGTTGTCATAATTTGGACAGTTATGTCTCCTGAAAGTCAAGCAGCTGGTGAGGATGTGGGACTCACCCTGACAAGAGTTTAACACTTTACATGTCGGTATAAGCTACTTATCCACCAGTAAGACTGTTTTTTAGGATGTGACACTGGTATGGTTGCAAAGCTGTAAAGAGTGGAAACAGAGAGAGCTGTGGCTGAGACTTTTATCTTAGTTGGAGCAGATGAGACGGTGTCAAGAAAGGTTACATCACCAACAAAAACAACCTCTACAGATTTTGCCTCTAGTAGGAGGAGTACCCGGGCTTCCCTGGTGACAGCTGGTAAAGAATCCGCCTGATATCCAGGAGACTCGGGTTCGATTCCTGAGTTGGGAAGATCCCCCGGAGAAGGGATAGGCTACCCGCTCCAGTATTCTTGGGCTCCCCTGGTGGCTCAGATGGTGAAAAATCCACCTGCAATGTGGGAGACCTGGGTTCGATCCCTGGGTTGGGAAGATCCCCTGGAGGAGGACATGGCTACCCACTCCAGTGTTCTGGCCTGGAGAATCCCCATGGACAGAAGAGCCTGGGGGCTACAGTCCATGAGGTCTCAAAGAGTCAGACACAACTGAGTGACTAAGCATAGCACAGGAGAAGTGTCCACTGGTAGAAATCCTTTGAGTCTCTAAACAGGAAAATAATCAATATTGACTGTTCAGCTTTCAGTGGCTGCAACAGAAGTACAACTGACCCTTGAACAACATGGGTTCGAATGCATGGTTCCACTTATATGCACATTTTTCCAACAAATATGCAGACAGCCCTCTGGGTTCTCACATTCGACTAACCTATATGCTATCTGGATGAACCTGTGGATAATGGGGGGTGGACCACAGGACGTGAGCATTCCTGGAGGTTGTTATTCATGGCGGAACCAATGGAACCAATCCTCCATGGATACAGAGGGTTGACAGTGCTGTGTTTAAATCTCATGAGTTAACTGAGTACTTTTCCCCCTGTAGGGCCAACAGCTCTGCCCCAGGGCTCACTTGATTCTGAAATCTCAGGCTGCTACACTTTCTCAATCACCAGTTGATCCATGTGGTTGAAGAAAATAAGCTCTTCCTATATCACCCATTGTTTGTTTCTAGGCCTATCACTTGCCACTCGTGTATTTTCCAAGAATTTATTTTGTGTGCATGCCTCTGACTGCCTCCCTTTCTTTTCATTTGCCCTTTTAGTGTAGTTTCATGAAACAGGGACAGTGTATACTGCTCAGGGAGTTTTCATGGGTTTTCTAACTTTTTTAAAAATTGAAGTATAGCTGATTTATAGCGTTTCGGTTGTATGGTACAGGCATTCAGTTATATAAACTTTATTCTTTCTCAGTTTCTTTCCCATTAATACAGGCTGTTACAAGATAGTGAATATAGTTCCCTGTGCTATTATTAGTCACTAACCCATGTCTGACTCTTTGCAACCCCGTGGACTGTAGCCTGCCAGACTCCTCAGTCCATGGGGTTCTCCAGGCAAGGGTACTGGGATAGGTTGCCATTTCCTGCTCCAAACCTGCTGTGTAGCACTCAGCAGTCAAGAATCGGCCTGCAATGAGGGAGATGTGGGTTTAATCCCTGGGTCGCAAAGGCCCCTAGAGTAGGAAATGGCAGCCAACTCTAGTACTCTTGCCTGGAAATCCTATGGACAGAGAAGCCTGGTAAGTTACAGTCCATGGGGTCGCAAAGAGTCGGACATGACTGAGCGACTTCACTTCACTATACAGCAGGTCCTTGTTTATCTATTGCATACACAGGAGTGTATATCTGTTAATCCCCAAATGGTCTTTAAAAATTAAGAGATAACTGGCTTATAGCAATGATCTGGGTGATGACAGACACACAGCCTCGTGAGCTAAGAACGACAGAGGAGGAGAGACAGAACACACTACTTCTGAGACCCTTGCCACCCAGGATCAGGACTATAATGCACGCAAGGCTTCAGTTCAGTTCAGTCGCTCAGTCATGTCCGACTCTTTGCGACCCCATGAATCGCAGCACGCCAGGCCTCCCTGTCCATCACCAACTCCCGGAGTTCACCCAAACTCACATGAATCAAGTCGGTGATGTCATCCAGCCATCTCATCCTCTGTCGTCCCCTTCTCCTCTTGCCCCCGATCCCTCCCAGCAACAGAGTCTTTTCCAATGAGTCAACTCTTCGCATGAGGTGGCCAAAGTATTGGAGTTTCAGCTTTAGCATCATTTCTTCCAAAGAAATCCCAGGGCTGATCTCCTTCAGAATGGACTGGTTGGATCTCCTTGCAGTCCAAGGGACTCTCAACAGTCTTCTCCAACACCACAGTTCAAAAGCATCAAATCTTTGGTGGTCAGCTTTCTTCACAGTCCAACTCTTGCATCCATACATGACCACTGGGAAAAGCCATAGGCTTGACTAGATAGACTAGAACAAATTTGGAGAGCTGGGTTTCCTTTCAAGTGAGAACCATTACCATGGGCCCAAGCCTCTCCTGTTCTCATTAATCCAACTTCCAGCTCTCACCGACGTGAAGCAGGAACAGACATCATCCTTGATGTCAGAGCCGGCTCCTGCCCACCCGGGGCTAGAGTCTCCGCGCTGCAGAAAGCGAAGGGGAGGACGCCGGTGCACAAGGAGGTCATGGCCTCAAGTCACTAAGCTTTGAAGGAGAACGACCTTCCCTCCACCCTACATCAAACGGTATCTAGAAAGATTTTACAATACCCAGAACCTTTCCCTGCCAGCCAAATGAAGGAGGTGGTTTTGACGACCCTGGGCTGAATTCAGATTTGCTGATAAAGAATTTTTAATAAGTGTTAAAACAACGTTTTGGATTTTGAATATCTTGTTGGTTATATACGCATATGCATACATAGGTGCATGGGTGAGCCTGTATATAAACCTGTATATACGCACACACATGCAAGTACAACACTCAGAAAGACTGGCACTCTAGTGGGAAGCAGGGCTTTGGCACATCCCAAACCTAGAAGACATCCAGCTGCGGACAGGCACTGCTGCCTTCACAGAAGAGCCGAACACGTGAGACATTTCATGTGGCTTCATATGATGCCAGGCAAGCAGATGGAAGCCCAGGGCCCTGGCTCGTCAGCTCAAAGATCGGGCTTCTGCCGTTCCCTAAGGCGGGGAGAGCTGCTGGGCTCCTTAAGCTGAGCCACTTGTATAGCACATATCTCATGAGTTCCTTCTCAGCACCACCCTCTGACCACTTCTTCATCCCCCTCTGCTCCGCCCCTTGAGCGTGCCTGATCCTGAGAGTACAGACAGCAGGAACAGCTGGTCTCTGGTGTTGGGGAAGCACAGCGGGACCCTGTGATCCTTGCCTCCCGTGCCCGCTGCCTGCCTTCTGTCTGCAGGAAAACTTCAGTTTTTCTGATTAAAAGAATACATGTAATCAGGGAAGTGAGAACACGCAGAAACAAAGGAAAACAGTCAAAAGGAAACCAAACAATAATACTTCAGTCATTAAGCATAGTCAAGGACTTCCAGTTCCTTCTCAAGGGCTACAGACAGTATTCTGAGCCCTATCCTGTGAACTGTTTGGCAGATACTGAAACCCCTACCAGGTAGAACAAGTTAACTATATGATGACCAGACTGTAGCCATGACGTAAGCTGCCACAATTCTGAGAATTGGCCACAAAGAAACAGACATAAACCAGTGCTGGAACTGAAGACTAACCGTACTTAAAACAATTAGGATGATGCTGGTCAGACCACCAATGACCGATTTCAAGATGACTGTATGCTGTTTCTGCATGTAGACCCCTCCCTCCGCCTATAAAAGCTCTGGCCCATTGATGGTCAGTGTGGGGGGAGTCGGCCTCTGGACAGGTGGCCACTCTCCTCCCTGGGTGCAGGCCTCCCAAACAACACAGACTTTCCTTTCCACCAAGCTGGGCTCTTTAATGACTTTTGAATGGTGAGCAGTCAGACCCCACTTTTGGTTATGCTAGGGATGCACGAGACATTTCCAGGCATCGTGTGCAGCTCTTGAAATGAGTATAAAGAAAACAAAAATGCTCTCCCTGATATTGTTAAAGAAATATTGATCTTAGGGGGGAAAAAAAGCTTAAAATTAATATGACAACATAGTGACACTGGAGGGAACTCTAAACATCTAGTGATAGGAAAAAATATGGCAATTACATACTCTTAAAATTTTAAAGAGATGTTTACATTTAGGGGATTGATACTGTGCTGAATTCTGGCTTTTGCTGGTCAATGTGTCCATCCTTGATATGGATTCAGAGCAGCTGACTGTTAGTAATATGAATATCCATGTGTGCACGGGGGTTGGGGGAGCAACTAAAACTTGCCTTGACTTCAGTCCTTGGCCAAAAAAGGAGGCCAATTATTTTTGGCTTCCACAGGACCTCTAAAAAAGCATTCCCTGGAAATCTTTTCTTGGAGAGTTCTTTTAAGCAAGAGTATTTAAGAGACAGAGGAAAATAACAACAAAAAAATGATCAGAGAAAGTGAAACTTGTTGAAACTGGGCACGTTTTGGCTTCTCCTTTTTCCAAAAGAAGATGCTTTGGGAGGAATGTGCCCTATGCCCTCCCAAAGCCTCCAGTGATGAAAGGCCATGTGGCCCACATCTGCCCTAGGGGCCAGAACCTAACTAGATACAAGTTCTGAACCGGCAGGCCATGTGAGATACTGGGCAAGGGGCCCTTTCAACATGCTGGGTGTCTCACACTCAGTCACCTACTTGACTTTAATGTCCAAGCTCAGAGGAGGAGGGCAGAGGCTGCCGAGGGCAGTCTAGTTCCTGGGTTGTCATTAAGCTGCGCCACCAGCCCCCAACTCGTACGCATGCGTGTATACACACGTTCCAAGTGGGCTGTTTTCTGATCCACATCCTGTGAAATGCCAGTGGACCCTCTCAAGCAGTTCATCTTTCAGCCCTACGAGTGTGACTACAAGCAAAGGGCTGCCGGTGCAGGTTGGAACGTCTGTCCAGCCAAGAAACACAGGCTCTATCTTATACGCATGATGATCATTTTTCCAGTCCTCGTCTCTGAGTCTAGGAAATTTTCTTCCTTCATTTAACAATATTTATTGAACATCTGAGACATTCATCCACCGTGCTAGGCTTGGAAGATGTCTTGGGATTTGTCTAATTTCTCCAAAGAAAGCCTCTCACATTTGGATCTTGTGGAATACCAATTGCCACCTGGACACAGAAAGCCACACTCCAAGCTACTGCCCCACGCTGCCCTGGAATAAGAGTCGGATCCACATGTGAACTGCATTTGCATCAGCATTCCCCTATGTCAGAAGATAAATCTGCTCCATAATAAGTACATCGCAGGCACACAAAACTTACTAGTCAACTTCTGATTCAAGACAGTCTCTACTTTTAAGGAGTCATCTCTTTATATCATACTGATAAAAGCCAAAAGTCCTTGCTTGGGCTATAAATGACTATCCAGTGAGAGTGTGGACCCACATGATATTTTGTATTTTAATCTGGAAACACCTTTATTTGAATTTCCCAGCCTATCTCCNTATCATACTGATAAAAGCCAAAAGTCCTTGCTTGGGCTATAAATGACTATCCAGTGAGAGTGTGGACCCACATGATATTTTGTATTTTAATCCGGAAACACCTTTATTTGAATTTCCCAGCCTATCTCCTCTCAATTTCAGTTAATGCCGGTTTGACACCATTTCACCAGTGTCCACTGTGATGTCATGAACCCTGCAGGTGGAAATCACCCAAGCTATAATTCAAAGTGCTCTCAGGGAGCTGGATACAGAAATCCAGACTGGTCATGCAGGAAGCAATAAAACAATCTGGTTTAATAAAGCCTGGGTTTCATAAAACCAGCTGAGACGCGATCTCAGAGGTGAACCCCGCCAAGTGCTCCTCTTGGCGGCTGAAGCACCAGGCTCCTGGTCGCCATGGTGGACTGGAGGACACCCAGTCTTCAACCACAACTCCTGCCCTCCACGCCTCCCGCAGACCACTGACAGCACATCCTGTCCCTCTGTCTTGGCTAATTTTCATGCATTCCATGTGCAAAGTCTGCTGATGTCCTTTACAGAACATTCATAAAAGCGGTGCTCGAACGGCAGCGTTTGGTTTACTGGAGGTGAAAGAAGAGACAGTAGACGGGGAAAGGCGCTAGTGTCAGGGGGCTGAGAAGGCGATCTGGGCTTGGGAGCCTAAACCCTGCCGCCTGCTACTCCGTGAAATAACAGTGTGTCAGCCAGCACAGGAAGGAAAGTCTGCTGATGTCCTTTACAGAACATTCATAAAAGCGGTGCTCGAACGGCAGCGTTTGGTTTACTGGAGGTGAAAGAAGAGACAGTAGACGGGGAAAGGCGCTAGTGTCAGGGGGCTGAGAAGGCGATCTGGGCTTGGGAGCCTAAACCCTGCCGCCTGCTACTCCGTGAAATAACAGTGTGTCAGCCAGCACAGGAAGGAGCGTTCACCCCATGCCGTCCGTTTTGGGGAGGGTGAGACTGTAAGCCTGCTTGGGGTGTTTTCTTCTACTTTAAATGCATACGAAGCTGATGGTCCACAGCCTCATCTTCTCTTTCTTTCCATCCTCCAGAGGTTTCCTTCTTTCAATTAAAATGACAGGACACCGAAGAAGTGGAACCCCTGGAGGAATGGTGAGGTGGCTAGAATTTTTGGACCCATTTTCTCTCTAAATTAATCATACGCCTAAGAACCCAAGTGAAATAGCTTTTCAAGAATCTAAAGGAAACTTCGAGCAAGCCCTACTAATTCCTAGTCCATTCCTAATGGAGCCATGTCTATATTCAAGGCAGTGGGAAGATGGAGCTTGAACCTAACACGTGTACTGCATTCATAATCTTTGAAGGCATGACTAGGAGTCCTGTTTCCTTCATTATCTGCCACATGGAATCAGGTTGGTGCAAGTTCACAGCATGAGGTTAGAGGTCGTTCACAGGGAGCCGTGGCTTGGACAGAAAATGAGACGTGGCCAAGGCCACAGAAGGAGGAGCAGTGATGACTGTTAACTTGGCTCAAGTTTAAAAGAAAACATTCCAAAGGCACTATCCTTATCTGAAAGTTCTAATTTCAGGTTAAGGACAAAAACACATTATTAAAACGTTTTTCTTTTTAATTCTAAGATTATGTTTTAATGATGCAAAATAATATGGATGGAATGACTGGAATGTGATATTGCATGCAAACCAACGTCTAGGTCAGTCTGTCTTAAGAATACGTCCATACGTGCTCCTCAAAAGTGTCTGCATCACCCTTTGGATACTGAAGATGGTTTCATTTACAACACCTTATTTACTTATATGTCACTTTCAATTAGATATTGCAAGGTGTTTAGTAAAAGCCACGTTTTAGTTAAAGAAGTGGAGAAGCAAGGAGATGACTAAAACGCCAGAGGGTACTATACTGTTAGCAAGTCGAAGAATTAGCTAGAAACCTATGCTCTAAATCCCAGCTCAGTAGCTTCTCGCCATTGGCTCACGTAGCGAGAAGCCCAGCTGGAGGGTATGAGCTGCTGCATGCCCACCATGAATCTGGGTAGGTCTGGGTGGTCTGTGACATAAGTAGAAAGACTTTGTATCTGTATAGCAGCCTGTCTGATGAGGCTCATGGCAGAAAACCAACAGTGACAGACACACAGTATCTGAAGGTCAGCATTTCCTGGACGTTCTCAGGGCTGAGCGTCTAAGGAAGGAACTGACTCTGAGCAGAGGGTGAGGTATATCTGCGAGGGATGCTGGGGGAGGGCAGAGTGACGTTGATAAAAAGGGAAGTCACGGTGGGAGCACCACCAAGCCAGCCTCTTGGAAAGGCGGTGGGAAGGGCAGTGGGGTCATAATGCCGTGTTTCAGGGTCTATAAAGATAAATTATGTCACTCAGGAGGGAGGGGACACATTTCCCGGTCTCTGCTTGGCAAGAGAACAGAAGAATGGCCAATCACCAGCCCTTTTGACATCAAAGGTTAGAAACAGGAGCTGATGAAACATCCCAGAAGGGTGTCTGGGGGCCACACCGTGGACACATAGGGCAGGATGGAGGGAGGAGGGGATCACCGCAAGCCTGCCAGGAGCAGGGCTGGAAGGTGCTTGGGAGAACCTTGGTGACATCCCTGGAACAGGGAGGAGGACAAGTAGACTAGGGGTGAGTGGGAGTTTGAGGAAGAAGGTGTTGACTTACAGGCACCTTAAAGGCGCACTCCTCGAATGTATCCTTAGGATGGTGTAGCCTTGTGACATATGAGTTACTGTCTGTTCTAGATTTTTAAATAAACTGTCATTATTTTAAACAATGGCTTTACCAAAGCTGGCTTTCACATTTGCTCCCCCTTTCCACTTCTAAATCCAGTTCGCTGTTAAATGTGTTAATGTTAAGCTGCTGAGTTAAACATTTCTTTCACCAAATTGGTACCCTGAAGATAAAAACGAAGAGTATGATGAGAAAAAAAGAATATGATGATGATGGTAATGAAAGTTAATCATAACTTAGGCCTTGCATTCTGACAGGCAGACATGCATTTTG
>SJYX01004671.1:0-19614 GCA_006410675.1 Oreotragus oreotragus
TTGGTCATAACTTTCCTTCCAAGGAGTAAGTGTCTTTTAATTTCATGGCTGCAATCACCATCTGCAGTGATTTTGGAGCCCCCCTAAAAAATCTGACACTGTTTCCACTGTTTCCCCATCTATGTCCCATGAAGTGATGGACCGGATGCCATGATCTTCATTTTCTAAATGTTGAGCTTTAGGCCAACTTTTTCACTCTTCTCTTTCACTTTCATCAAGAGGCTTTTTAGCTCCTCTTCACTTTCTGCCATAAGGGTGGTGTCATCTGCATATCTGAGGTTATTGATATTTCTCCCGGCAGTCTTGATTCCAGCTTGTGCTTCTTCCAGCCCAGCGTTTCTCATGATGTACTCTGCATATAAGTTAAATAAGCAGGGTGACAAAATACAGCCTTGATGTACTCCTTTTCCTATTTGGAACCTGTCTGTTGTTCCATGTCCAGTTCTAACTGTTGCTTCTTGACCTGCATATAGGTTTCTCAAGAGGCAGGTGAGGTGGTCTGGTATTCCCATCTCTCTCAGAATTTTCCACAATTTATTGTGATCCACACAGTCAAAGGCTTTGGCATGATCAATAAAGCAGAAATAGATGTTTTTCTGGAACTATCTTGCTTTTTCCACGATCCAGTGGATGTTGGCAATTTGATCTCTGGTTCCTCTGCCTTTTATAAAACCAGCTTGAACATCTGGAAGTTCACAGTCCAGGGGTTTATAAGTATAGAATATATAGAAACTGCAACAGTAGAAGTAAAATCCAAGACTTTAAGAATGGATTTCTTTTGTAAATTCAGAAGGATACAGGATTGGCATTGCAGCCAACATTTCTAAGTTAGAAAAGGAATTAAGAGGATATTTTCAAAATAATACTCTACTTACATAATCTCAATGAGGAAAAAAAAGAATGATATGATATTCTATAGCATTCAATAGGTTTCATAGGAAGTCCTCTGATGAATTTAAACATTTGAGCAACATGTACAAAAGGATATATTCATGAAAAAAAAAAAAAAAACAGAAAAATCACAAAGAAATGTGAAGAAGGCTAAAGTTTCCTAAGGTTTATGGGAAACATTCTTTAAGAGCAAAATTAACAGGATGACATTGTTAAGCTCAAATTTTACGATATAATGTAATAGCAGATGAAAAAGACAGAAAACTTATTTTCTGCTTCCATTTTATATTAAAAATAAAGACATGAAAAGAGAAAAATATCACAGATTAATAAAAAAAAACCAGTGAATATAGGATAGGCAAGAAGATCCTAGTAAATATATCTTTTTTAATATTAAGAAATTGATTCATGAAAAAAATGGAGGGCTTTAAAGATGGGACATAAATAAGTGTCTCATTTTCAATAAGTTGGGAAAACTGAATTTCAAGAACTCCAGAGTCTAGAAGACGCTTTAGGTCACTAGCATTGTAAGCACTTATAGTTTAAAATAATTAATATAAACACCTATCTTGGCATTTATAAGTCACCAAGAACAAGTTATTTCAAAATTAGCCTAATTATTTAAAAATGCCATAATATCCCTTGCTTCCTCTCCCTATGCATCTATGTCTCCTTCTATATACACAGAAATCTACAGATAGAAAGATACAGAAATAATACACTCATATTTGGTAAATTATTTACAAGTAAGTAGCAGACACCACAATACTTCACATGCAATTATACTGCATGTACCTTTGGAGACATGCAGTAAGAATATTGTCTTACATATTCACATTATCATTGTCAGACCTCAGAAATTTAGCATGGACAAAACATTATTATTAACACACTGTCTATATCCATACTTTCTCAGCCATCCCCAATGTTCTGTTTTTCCATCTATCCAGAAACTAATTAAGAACTGTGGGCTGCATTTGGTTGTTTCTTTAGTCCTTTTAATTTGGAACACCTTCCCCACTATTTGTTGTCTTTCTTGACATTGAGATTTTTAGAATCCAGGCCAGTTTTCTTATGGAATATCCTTTAATCTGCATTTAAATGACTATGGCCATATAATCTGGGCTTCCTCCTCGATGGCTCAGAGGGTAAAGAATCTGCCTGCAATGCAGGAGACACAGGAAATGTAGGTTCAATCCCTGAGCCTGGATGATCCCTGGGAGGCAACTCACTCCAGTATTCTTGCCTGGAAAATTCCATGGACAGAGGAGCCTGGCAGGCTATACAATTAGACATGCCATTTTGCCACCATTGATACAATCATTTAATTCAGGCAGGGACCATCATCAACTAATACCATTAGTAAAAATTTATTGGGAAAAAAATATCGCCCAGGAGATTACTTACTAATTCCAAAGCGGGGAGTTGCCTTTATAGTGAAGAGATTAGGTCGAATCCACATTAACCAAGGGGTCAAACTGAGTATCACCACCAAAAACAGAACAAGTTGCCTTATGTGCTTCCTGATGTGGTGAAATGGGGAGTCATATTTGTCAAGAATTTTTGTCAACAGATACTTCTTCTAATCACTTTGTAATCACTAAGTCTCCATTTCATTTTCAGGGATGCTCAACTTGATATTTCAGAGACACATTTCTTCCTCTTTATTCTTTTCATTTTTACTCGTAGTACTCTGATAGCAATGTATTTCAGAAAGGAGTGGAGCCAAAGAGGAGGATAAGGAGCCAGTAGACAGATGATGAAGGATTGTCTGCTCTCCTTAAGAAGCAATCATCAGGCCCATACACACAGGCACTTGTGCAAGCACAGACACATATATGCATGCCCATACACCCCAAAAAAGTGGGCTGGGGTGACATTAGCTACTTTGGGGGACAATCAGTCTATCATTGTGGAATCGAAGCATTTCTAAGGCCACCACATGAAGTTGTACACTACAAAGCTCTAGGGGACACTATTTTCATATAGCAGTTCTGCCTCGAAAGAATATAAAGCAGAGATTCCCACCTGATGGCCACGAGCCCTAGGCAGACTATAGAAGGACTTTGTTTTCCCCCTAAATTTTTTTTCTGAAAGTTCAGCTTTCTTGTTTTTTCTTGAATAATCAGATGGTATGGGCATCATACCATCATTCCTGCTCAATAACCATCAACTGAGGTATATGGCAGTTGCCTCCATCAAACAGACATGCCCTGTCCATTTCAGTTCATCACTCTCCATGGTCTAGCATGTGACCAGCTTCACACACAGAGCAGCCAACTGGCCTCAAGGATCACCTTCCATAAAAGAGATAAGACACTCATGTTCATGCTCTCATTGACAACATTTTCCTAACATTCGATTCACTTACTGCCTGGGAGATGTACAGCATCTCACAAACCACTGTAACTTCCTCTCTGTGAGTTAATAATCATGAAATAGCAACTTTTTCACTGTAGCCTAGTAGAGACCAGTTGGCATAAAGAAAAATTCTTATTACATAAGAAATATCAGTGAAAAACAAAATTAGATTCAAGTATTAAACTACTATAAACATTTAAATGTACCTAAATTTCACACATATGTGATTAAAAAAAAAAAACACCTTGTAAAACGGCTTGCTGCTGCTGCTAAGTCACTTCAGTCGTGTCCGACTCTGTGCGACCCCGTGGATGGCCTCCTGCCAGGCTCCTCTGACCCTGGGATTCTCCAGGCAAGAACACTGGAGTGGGTTGCCATTTACTTCTCCAATGCATGAAAGTGAAAAGTGAAAGGTAAAATGGCTTACCTATTTTAAAATCTAAAAAAAAAACACTTTGTAAAATGGCTTGCTGCTGCTGCTAAGTCACTTCAGTCATGTCCGACTCTGTGTGACCCCCTGGATGGCCTCCTGCCAGGCTCCTCTGTCCCTGGGATTCTCCAGGCAAGAACACTGGAGTGGGTTGCCATTTACTTCTCCAATGCATGAAAGTGAAAAGTGAAAGGTAAAATGGCTTACCTATTTTAAAATCTATGTACCCAGAGCAAAAGAATCTCCTGAAAGGCTGTGTGACAAAGTCAGAAATTGCAAAAAAAATACTTATTAACAAAGAAACAAATTGGAAAAAATTATAGCAACACAAAAAGAGTACATTTTCTTGTCTATTGAATACTTGTAGATCAACATGGAGAATGGTTCTCTTAGAAGAGGAAGCAGGGAACTTAAACTGCTAAACATTGATCAAAGAAATGGAAAAATGTACAGGAAAATATGTTCAATCTCACTAGTGACAAAAAATGCAAATTAAAACAAGCAGTCAACCTCATGATATATTAAAGTTTAGGAGTTGGCTGATAAAAACTATCAATAAACATTTAGAAGATGAGCTCATATACTCCTGGTAGTAACGTGAATTAGTACAGATCTAGAGTATAATTTAGCAATACTACAGTTTCCCTTTGACCCAGCAATGTAACTTTCAGGGATCCTACAGAAAGAAATGGACAAATACATAAAGGTATAAAATTCACATCACAGCATTTGTTTTTATAGTGAAAACGTAGTAAACTGCCAAAATGTCCAGAAATAGAATACTGAATAATTTGTATTAGATCTAAAATACTGATTTTAAAGATCATTTGTTATATATAACAATGTTATCATGCAAAGAAGGCTCTTTTGATATAGAAAAATGTGAGAAGGCAAATTATAAAAATGACACAGGACTCATTTGATTTAAAAACACATAATGTGTATAATGGCATTATATTCTGGAGTATAACTGATTTTTTTTTTAAGTTCCTTCTTAGTCCTTAGGTTTTTCTTTATTCAAATAAACAAGTGGAATTCACTGGCTCAGGGAAGAGTTTCTCAAAGACAGAAGTGCAAATACTCAAATTTTAAGCTTCCAAATGAGATTTTAAAACCTTTAAAAGAAACAAAACCTTCCCATTCCTTTCATTTCACCACGTTATGAGACACTGCGTTTTGACTTTCAAAAACAGGAGGCAAAATTCACAGAGAACAAAAGTTTCTGTCCTAAATAAGCATGAAAGTTTATCAGAGCCAATTACCTGCTTAGACAGGATAAAGACCCCATGAATTGCCAGGTGGGGGAGGAAGAAGAGAACACTCAGTTTAGGCAGAGTGTGTCTCTACCAAGGGTCGAATGCCCTAACCTTAGGGGAATGGCTGCACCAAAGAATATTCATATCCTGTCCAAATAAGCTAGAGAGTCAGACCAGAAGATATATGTGAAACCCAAGAATGCAGGCACATCTAGGTGAGTGCTTCCAAGCTGGACACTTAGGAGCCACGAGATGGAGACATGGGAGTGAGGTATGGAGAGCCTGCAAAGGCCTCTCAAGCCCAAAGCAGTCTAGGAGACCATCCGAAATTACCTCACATGTCAAGGAGAGCTCAGATAGGGCTGAGCGAGACCACAAGTTAGGGCCAGAGGGCAGAGAGCTTGTGGGCATGAACTGAGGTCCTGGCAGTAGTGTGCAGGGCTAGCCACGGGAGGGTCAAGCCCAACGCTGGCCGCGCACAAGAGCGCAGAGTGGCGCCAGGATGACGGAGGCCCCCACTGCTTTTTCTCCCCAGACAAGCCTGATGCAAACCTTGCTGAGAAGCCAGTGGTGGAGAAGGAGGAAAGGGCAGAGCTCATCTGGGGATGAAAATGAAAAAACACTTAACTGACGAGTACTCGAATTTACGAGGATTAACTTTCCGCTAGTAAGAAGAACAAGGCTTTGAGACAGACACCAAACTCAAGTGTAGAAAATAAAGCAACTTAGCTGCACCCCTGGGCATGTGTCTTAGGAATGTCTATATTCTAAATACACACAGAAAAAATATCTTAGAAATACAGATGCAAAAACATTAACAGTGGTTAATGCAAGGAAGTAGAATGAATCCATCATTTTTCTGTATACTCTTCGGCATTTCATAAAGTCTTGCAACAAACCCATGTTACCTTAATAGAAAACAAAATTACTTTGGAAATAAAAGTTAAGTGACAATTATTCTGCCTTAAAATGTTTTAAAGAATTGAAAGTAATAATTACATGTTTAAAATAATTTTGGTAGCAAAATACAATGGACTACTTTTCTCCACTTCTTAGTTTTTACTTGTCATTATCCTACTTTCACATATGGAGTGGAGAAAAAAAAACAATCCTAAATGTCTGTGATTCATCTGCAAGAACAAAGTTGCCCTTGTGCCGTTTGCACCATAGGCACTGAACACACATGCATACCCCAGCAAAGGTCATAATTATTCAGGGAAGCGTTACTGTCTCTTTAGAAAAAAAAAATTTTTTTTATTTGCTTAAAATACACAGAGAAACCCAAAGTCCTTAATAACCATAATTACAATTTCCTCCAAGTAGACTATTCATAAGCCTTAAATCTCTTTACTGAGTTTTATTGCTAGTAATTAGGCAAAGTACACAGAACTAAAGAGTGTGTGCGTGCGTTTGTGTGTATAATTTAATAAAATCAAGAAACATTTGTGTCATTTAGCCCCCACTTTTCAATACTGAATTGAAATATTCAAGAAGGAAAGGGAAGAGAGATGGGAAGAATTCAGAAGAGGTGGAAAATAAGGACTTTCTAGATTAGTTCAACATCCAAATAAATGTAATATTTGGATCCTGCTCATATAAGTTATTTGTTTTAATTATTCCCTAAACTTTCCAAAAACATTTAGTGGGAAATCTGAAACCAAGATTGGTTTTTCAAACTACAGTGCTATATTAGCAAGTAGTCCTTTCAGGTCCTGCTCTGCAAAATGTGGTCCTTAGACGCCAGGCATCAGCACCCTCTGGAAGCAGAATCTCAGGCCTCCTCATACACCTACTGAATGCAAATCCATTTCCAAACAAGATCCCCACTTGACTCCTACGCATTACTCTAATGCATTCAGATTCAAGTTTTGAATGTAGCACTTCCCTCCAAAATAAAAGTTATAATAAGGAAAATTAATCTCTGTACCTAAAAACACTAAACCTACCTTTTGTACTTGCCTACACATAGATTATAATCAGTTCAAAGGGGAATTTTATCTATCAGAAAAACTGAAAATCATAATTAAAGTAAAATCTTTCCATTTTAGTTTTTCAGTCTTAAACTGCAAATTAAAAATGGGTTACTGTGCAAAAGAAAGGTAGGTGTAAGATTTATTTTCCAAGGTTATTTGTTGACCCTATGCAACCCTCAGGATAGGAAACTACTTGGTTACCAGGTACCATCCTCGTCAAATAAAAGCTACATAAGAGATCTCTCAAACAGCTAAAAGATGAGGTTTAAGAGTACATTATATAAAGAAGAAGAAACAACAATTAGGAAATATAGAAGTTAAGATTTTCAACTTTTCATTCATTGAAATTTACAACCCTCATATTGGAATTTACCCTAATTTACCCTAAATTTACCACCCGCACAAACTTGGCACAGAGTCTACTGAGTCTTACCACACTGGATCAGACTCACGCTTCTTCCCGTCCAGGATTCTGATGATGGCACCAAGGGACATGCTGTGGGAAGAATGGCTGTTCTTTGATGTCAGCCTCAAAGGTTAGGAGTGTACCCAAAACATCCTAACTTTCTGTAATAGCCCATTATGAAGCTGTCATCCACAAACTTAGTTAAATCATTTTTGAGGTTATTTATATTTTCTACCCCTACTTCCTCTTAGAGAAATCAGTTCCATAAGTTTGTAACTAGTTGGGTAAGGTGATGTTTTCTAGTCCTGCTGCTGCTGCTAAGTCACTTCAGTCATGTCCGATTCTGTGCGACCCCATGGACCACAGCCCACCAGGCTCCTCCGTCCACGGGATTTTCCAGGCAAGAGGACTGGCGTGGGTTCCCATTGCCCTCTCCTACTGCTCAACAACACAGAATAAGGCAGTGTCCATACTATCAATATTATTCACATCATCCATGATGTAAAAGGAAAATGGCCACGTGTCCTCACAGCACGTGTGTCCATTGATTCCTATTCTTTTCTTTTCTCTCCATGGGCAGGCATTTTCTATTGTGACCATTTTAGACTCCGTGTATCTTCTCCAATTTCATTATAGAGCTTTTGAGGAGAGTTCAGTTCAGTTGCTCAGTCGTGTCCGACTCTTTGCGACCCCATGAATCGCAGCACGCCAGGCCTTCCTGTTCATCACCATCTCTCGGAGTTCACTCAGACTCATGTCCATCGAGTCCGTGATGCCATCCAGCCATCTCATCCTCAGTCGTCCCCTTCTCCTCCTGCCCTCAATCCCTCCCAGCATCAGAGTCTTTTCCAATGAGTCGACTCTTCGCATGAGGTGGCCAAAGTACTGGAGTTTCAGCTTTAGCATCATTCCTTCCAAAGAAATCTCAGGGTTGATCTCCTTCAGAATGGACTGGTTGGATCTCNTACTGAGCGACTTCACTTACTCTCACTCACTCACTCAACATCAGAAGTGAATGAGGGCACATCACTACAGATCTCATGGACATCAAAAGGATAATCAGGGGATACTAAGAACAACCCTAAACTCACCTAGATGAAAAAGACCAATTCCTCAAATGACACCATCTACCAAAAAACACACAAAGAAACAGACTATCTAAACAGACTGATACCTATTAAAGAAACTGAATCAATAACTAATAACCTTCCAAAACAGAAAGCACCAGGCTCAGATGGGTTCACTGGTGAATTTTACCAAACATTTAATAAAGGGAAAAAAACTACACTTATTCTCTACAATCTCTTTCAGAAGACAGGAGCAGAGGAAATATTTCCTAACACATTCTATGAGGCCAGCATTATCTTCATACCAAAGCATACAAGCCATTACAAGAAAATACAAACCAATATCTTTCATGAACACAGATGCAAAACTCTTCCAAAAGATATCAGTGAACCGAGTCTAATAGTAAATAGGAAGAATTATACACAATGACCAAGTGGGTTTTATTCCAGGTATGCAAGACCAGTTCAACACTTGAAAATCATTTAATGTAATCCATCACAACAATAGGCTAGAGAAGAAAAGTCATAAGATTATATAAATACATGCAGAAAATGCATTTAACAAAATCTAACACTCATGTAAATTAGGAACAGAGGGGAAGTTCTACAACTTGTTAATGAACATATGAAAGTCTACAGCAAACATCATACTTAACGGTGAAAAACCTGAGCATTACCACTAAGATCAGTTATAAGGCAAGGATGTCTCCTCACACCATTGTTTTTTAAGATTACACTGGACATCCTAGGTAATACAATAAGACAAGAAAGGGAAATAAAACATATGCAGATTGGAAAGGAAAAAATAAAACTGTCTTTGTTTACAGACAACTTGATAATCCATGCAGAAATTCAAAATAAATGACAAAAAGCTGCTAGAACTAATAAATGATTACAGCAATGTTGCAGAATATAATGGTAATACACAAAAGTCAATTGCTTTCCTAAATCAGCAATAAACAGGTTAAACATGAAATTCAAAATACACCATCACACTGGCACCATCCAGAACAAAAATACTTAGTATAAATCTAACAAAATGTATACAAGATCTGTATGAGGAAAACTATAAAATTTTGATGAATGAAATCAAATTACAAAGTACATATTCATGTACCAGAAAACTCAAAAAATTGTCTAGAGGTGAATTCTTGCCAACCTGATCTATACAGTTAATGCAAACCCGGTCAAATTCTCAGCAAGTTCTTATCTGGATATTAAGAAACTAATTCTAAAGTTTATGCGGCAAGGCAAACGATACAGACTAGCCAACACAACCCTGAGGAAAAGAACAAAACTGGAGGACTGACACCACCGACTGCAAGACTAACTATAAAATCACAATAATCAAGACAGTGTGGTACTGGCAAAACATCAGTGGAAATACAGAAACAGATCAATGGAAAAGAATAGACAGTCCAGAGAGAGACCAAGAAAAACAGAATCAACTAACTGACACCCGTGGCGGGTTCATGTCAATGTATGCCAAAACCAGTAGAGTACTGTAAAGTAAAATAAAATTAAATTAAAAAAAGAAAAAAAAAAAAAAAGAATAAAGGCAATACAGTGGAGCAAAGACAGTCTTTCCAATAATGGTGCTGTAACAAACTGCACATTCAAAAACATGAATGTAGACATGGACCATACGCCTTTCACAAAAACTAACTCAAGACAGATCACTGACCTAAATGTAAAGCACAAAACTACACCCGTGGCGGATTCATGCTGATGCATGGCAAAACCAATACAATACTGTAAAGTAATTAGCTCCAATTAAAATAAATAAGTGTATATTAAAAAATAAAATAAAATTCTTAGAAGATAACACAGGAGAAAATCAAGATGGTCTTAAGTTGATGACTTTTTAGATACAGCACCAAAGGCATGATTCATGAAAGAATGAATTGACAAGTTGGATATAATTAAAAATAAAATTTTCTGCTCTAAAAAATTTTTACTTTTTGTAAGTAAAATTTTACTTTTGCCAATGAAGTGTAGCTTTTATACTGTTTTGTTCATTTATTTCCTTAGTACCTAGTATATGCTTGACACATGGTAGAGACTCCACAATGTCTGCTTAATGAGCAAAGAGATTAACCAAATAACTTAAAAATTCTTCCACGTTTAGACATTCTACAATTCTTTGAGACCTCAAAAGAAGCCCATCTATTTAAAGCTGGAAGAGGACATGAATGACATTTACTTGACTGTTAAAACAGAAGGCATCTTCTGAAACTTTTGCTTGGGGACTAGAACTCAAATTATGAGAGTAAGAGGATCACTTTTAAGTAGGAAAAAGAAACATAATTCATCATACAGCAATAATTCTAGAGATCTCCCACTCACAAAAAGACTTGAGAAGAATATCTGGCCTGCCTTAGGACAAGCAGCAAGTAAAAAAGTGACAAGTCAATTCACAATCAAATGAAGAGAATGAATTTTAAAAATACTGTACTTATCAATGGATTCTATTTTAAAAGACAGAGAAAAGCAAGTTTCAATCAGCTGAAGTTCACATTCTCTAGCCTTGTGGGGAGGAGTATAATTTTTCTATTTATCATAAATAAAATTAACATAGCAATTCCAACGAACATTTTGTTTTTAGTAATTCAAAACAAAGTTTTTAGATAAAGAGTAGACTAGATAGTCTTCTAAATGGAAGTCTCTCAGTAGTTGAACAAATAATCAAATGTGAAGGTCACAAAAATGTATTTTGTAATTTTGAATTTTGTTTTCAACATCATGAGGTGTAAATAGAGCATTGAAAAACAGGTCCAAAACCTACAAAGATTATTCAGCTATAAATTATTAGTATTACTGTTTAACATCTTATTACCTTTGTCAATTCCTAAATTCCCATCAGTCTCCCTGGCCTCTTCTTTATTAGGTCAAAACAGTACTTATTTAGAATTACAAAGTTGAAGGGGACACTAATTTATTTGATTGAATAATACCCTCCCCTCCTGGGTCATGCAGAACTCTGCTTAATAGCATCCTTGGCAGAATGGCCATTTAGCCTCCAACTGAACACTAGATACGCTAGAGAACTCAAAGGATGAACCAGTACACTTGAGAGTGGAAAGTTTTACCCTACCAGGCTGAACCTCTGCTCACCTTTTCCTTCCACACATTTATCAGACAACTCTATTATGTACAGCTCACCAGGAACATATCTACCTGCCCTCCCACAAGCTCACTGAAGTTCTTCGATTCTAGTCTACGGGGATGGAAGCACTGAACCAGTAGGGCCTGCAGGGAATTCGATTAAAGGCACATTCTGTCCTTCAAGAGATTCATGATCATGCATGAAAAGTTAGCACAGAAGACATATGATACCAAGTACTGTAAGGCTTATAGAAAAATTTAGGAGAAGGCAGAGAGCACAGGATGGGTAAAATGAACAGAGCAGTTTCCACAGATGAAGTAAGTGAAGAGAAAGCCTGGCTATGGGAGCTCACATAGTGCAGTATGATGAGAGGAGATGAACCTGGAAGCTAGAATGTCAAGGGAAAAAAAACCAACAAACACCAAGGTGTTGGGAGAGTAAGTATGCGCTGTGCTGTGTGATAAGCCGCTTCAGTGGTGTCCGACCTCTTTGAGACCCCGTGGACTGAAGTCTGCCAGGCTCCTCTGTCCATGGGATTCTCCAGGCAATACTGGAGTGAGTTGCCATACCTTCCTCCAGGAGATGTTCCCAACCCAAGGATCGAACCCGCTTTTCCTAAGTCTTCTGCCTTGGCAGGGTAATGCCTTACCACCAGGGCCAACTGGGAAGCCCAGAGTATAACACTCTTGAAAGCCTGACAGAGGGACTGAAATCCGCTATAGCAGAAGTAAGACGTCATGGGAGACTTCTCAGTAAGGAAAGAGCCCTGATCTTCAAGTTCTGGAATCACTGTGCTCCTCTCTTTCCTGGAGAGAAGTAAGATAATACAGCTAATTGAGCAAAACGGTAATACAAAGAAGAAAGGGAAATAAGGGCCTGGACTGGGGTGGGGGAGATTTGCAGAACTTTCAAAAGAAAGACAAACAGGTCATGGAGGCAAACTAAAGGGACGCAAAAGTCAATGAGGCAAATGGAAGTCTCTCAGTAGTTGAACAAATAATCAAATGTGAAGGTCACAAAAATGTATTTTGTAATTTTGAATTTTGTTTTCAACATCATGAGATGTAAATAGAGCACTGAAAATAGCTATAAATCCAAGTAGCTAGAGGAAATGAAAGAAAGACTATTTTAGAAAAGGTATTACTATGCAATCACTGATTTACTTCAATTTCACTAGGTATATGTCTTGCCCAGTCAATGAGGAAACAGCTGACAGAAGATAAAATGTCTTCTACCAACTAGCAGGAAGAGTCTAGAAACTGTATTTGACTACTTTTCACACCAGGACTAAAACACCTAGAAACTAACTAAGTCCAAGGCACTAACAAAACACTAACAGACACCCAAGTCACTCCAATCTTTAGAAGCAATAGATAAAGCTGTGAGTTAAAATCACTGGACAACAAGATGTGATGAGAAGGGAGAAAAGCAGCTCTTAGCCAGTACATTTATCTCCTTACTGTCCTTCTTCTATAATTTATATAAAGGTCTTTTCCCTTTCCCCAACCAGTGAGGGGGAGAGGCAGACAGAAAGAGGAACAGAGAGAGAAAACAGAGTAAACCACTGAAGCATAAAAGGGGGAACGTTCTCTATATGATTTCAGTACCTTCAACCATTAACTTTTTACACCCAGTCTTACGTCCTTGGATACGTTCCAGTGTCTCTTAGTTTACAGTCTATGCGAAGCTGAATAGAATTCGTATTCTACTGTTATGTGAAACCTGTATAAATCTTAATTATGTTGAATTGGTTCATAGTGCTTGCAGGTCTACATATCCTTCTACTTCTCTATATAGTCATTCTATTAATTTTTGAGAGTTTGATATTGAAACTCCCAACTAAACAACTTTATCTACTTAAAAAGATAATTGTAATATATTATGGAACTATATATGTAACTTTGTTCTGTATTTTCCAAGTCTCCTGCAAATGAGTTATCATATTTTCATAATTTGAAAAATAATAAAGATGTAGGAGGAGAAAAGAGAAAAAGAGAAATAAGGGGCATACTATTTCAAGAAGAAACAGGGTACCTGACAGAATAAAATGTTATCAGGGTATGAGTGAGAGACTTACTAAAGGGTAGTCTAAAAACATCACAATCATCATTTTTAAAAAGTTAAACCATGTCTGGTACCGCTAGTAAGGCAGACACAAGCTCTTCTACTTATACACTTTCAGTCTATAAGCTTAAAATTTGTTTACATGGATGCAAATCAACAGACCCACATAGACTCTGCCTGCCACCAACAGATAAAATTAGCCAACCATTGTATGAGGTGTCACTGTAGATTTAGGAAGAAATGAAGTGAAAGTTGCTCAGTTGTGTCCGACTCTTTGCAACCTCATGGACTATATAGTCCATGGAATTCTCCAGATCAGAATACTGGAGTGGGTAGCCTTTCCCTTCTCCAGGGAATCTTCTCAACCCAGGGATCGAACCCAGGTCTCCCACATTGCAGGTATGTTCTTTACCAACTGAGTCACAAGGGAAGCCCTAGACTTAGGAACTAGGGCATTAACAAATATCATTTCAGAAGCTAAACAGAAATAGAAATGCTTCTTTACATTCTTTAATGATTTCCAGAAAAAAGGGAAAAAAAAGACACACTTGCACACATTTGGCTTGTGTGAATGGAACTGACTTAAATTACCTAAAACAACTTACTGATAGGAAATACTTCAGTCCTGACAATGGGATGATAAACTTTGATAGTAATACAAGTATCATGCATTCTCTTAGAAGAAAATGTGCCCAGAAGATACCCTTGTTCCTTCCTTAAACTAAAAACCATTTAAACAACCTGAATAAAAGCACATTTTAAGCCATTAAGAAAGTATCTTCTATCCCATTTTTAGACTATTCAGGGATATCTATTAACTTAGTCTTCGAAGTAATACTCCAGAATAAATAGTATACTCCTTAGAAAATCAATTCATGTTGGAATATATACAACTTTCTGGTAATTTCTTCATATATCACCATTTATTTGGCATAAGAAATAACAGCTGAAGATGATCAAGGGAAGTCAGTATCACTATACATATAAGTATTCCCCAAATAAGGTAAGCTAAGAATGACTTACACTTAGGCATCCAACACTATACTGTAAGTACAGTTAACTACTTCCTGGATGGTTTCCCTTGCTCATGGGCCAAATGAAAAAAAGAAGACTTAAAATCTGATTATTCTGCTACAGAATATTGAATACTTTGCAGAATTAAAAGCTACCTCTTGAAGGCTCATCTTATATACCTTAAACCACCGTTGTGTTCAAGACAATAACCAGTGTATATCAAGGAGGTCTTTACAACTTAGTGTTGTGGACTGGGAAACATAATTTACCCTTCTCTTCGGATCAAGTACCCATCTTCCCAAATGGAGGGGTTTGTAGATGTATTCATGAGATTAGAAAAGGAAAACCATATGATGAGTTTTTCTTGATCCAACTTGAAATACTCTTTATAAACTATCTTATATGCCAATAGGTTCTTACCGAATACCTTTATCACAATTTCTAAACTCAAAAACATCTGTTATATCCTCAGTTTTCATCAAATCTATAAGCAGATCTAGCTTAATGGCCAAAACTTACTAAAAGTGGTATATATTATACATGCTTATGTGTAAATAACTTCACGTGCTGCTGGAAGCAATATTTAAGGGATAACTACGATATATGCAAGTTAAGCTTATAGGAACATATGAAACTGTATAACTAGCAATTTGAAATCTTCCACACTTACACAAATAGGATTTTTATATTTACATCTTTTCAGTGACCAAAATATGCTGCAATACCCTTCTATTCTCTAAATTCTACAAGAGAAAGATTATATATTTCTAAGGAATCATCATCATTTTCCAAATATCTCATCAACTACAACAGTCAGGGATTTTTTTTTTTTTTAATGATTTTGAGAGTACAAAGTACTAGAAATGATGCCTTTCTGTGTGGAGCAAATGATACCTTTCAAACAGAAAAGCGTAAAGCATGTTCTCACCTTCATTTAAACCACTTACAGGAATTTATTTGCTTTGTAGTAAAAGCAGAAATGCATATCAATTTTTATTTTTTTTCCTTTTTTATTCTATCAATCACAGTTACATTTGCCACTATTTTGATAAGACTATGTTGTAACTTACCAGGGGAAAGAGACAAGTTGATAAGCACTTTGAGAAACCACAGTGTTTAGAATCAGACTTTTGAAATAAAAAGCCTTACCCATTTGCTCATTTCAGAAGGTTGGAAAGGTAGCACAAGCACTGAACGTTTATCAGGACAGGCGTAATCCTCCTCCAAGGTACTCTTCCATTTCATAAGCACGACTCTATCTTCCTTCTCTATTCATTACCTTACAGAACAAAAATCTCTTCTATATGCCAGACATGATGCAAAGTACTTTATATACACTATACCTTAAGCACACAACCGTGGAAAATAATTATCCTCATTTTCAAAATATGAAGCTTGAGGGTCAGAAAGATAAAAAAATTTGCTTAACATCACACAACTACAAAGAGGGGTAGAGCTGAGAATGAACTAGGACTTTCAGTTATCCTGGAATTTCAGATCTTAGGACTACTTCCATAAAGCATCAGCTCTCCTTGAAAGGGATGTACTCCACTGTATACCTAGGCAGCAGGGGAAAATATAAGTAACAAATATATGTTTGAAGCACACAAGAATATTTCAATGTTACAAGTAGATTTACTATACACAAACACACAGCTCTTTTACATCATCATAGCAACTCCTGAAGCTGAAGTAGAAATTATCTCTAGTTTATACATGAGGAAAGTGAAAGTTCATAGTATTTCACATACAATAAGTGCAAATAGTTGCTGAAGGAATAAGACTCAAAGACTAAGTTATTTGTGCAAACTAGTAGTGGAACAAGGGTTCAAACCCAAGTCTCTTTTAATTCTAAAGCCAGTGGTCTGTACAACAAAATAACACTTTTAATTCTAAAACCAGCAGTCTGTACAACAAAATACAACTTCCATAAACTGTTTTCATCACTATATACTGAAATTAAGTACAAATCTAAGTATAGTTATAAAATAGAACTCAGTTCAGTCGCTCAGCCGTGTCTGACTCTTTGCAACCCCATGAACTGCAGCATGCCAGGCCTCCCCGTCCATCACCAACTCCTGGAGTCCACCCAAACCCATGTCCATTGAGTCGGTGATGCCATCCAACCATCTCATCCTCTGTCGTCCCCTTCTCTTCCTGCCCTCAATCTTTCCCAGCATCAGGGTCTTTTCCAATGAGTCAGCTCTTCACATCAGGTGGCCAAAGTATTGGAGTTTCAGCGTCAACATCAGTCCTTCCAGTGAACGCCCAGGACTGATCTCCTTTAGAATGGACTGGTTGGATCTCCTTGCAGTCCAAGGGACTCTCAAGAGTCTTCTCCAACATCACAGTTCAAAAGCATCAATTCTTCAGGGCTCAGTTTTATTTACAGTCCAACTCTCACATCCATACATGACCACTGGAAAAACCACAGCCTTGACTATACGGACCTTTGCTGACAAAGTAATGTCTCTGCTTTTTAATATGCTGTGTAGGTTGGTCATAACTTTCCTTCCAAGGAGTAAGCGTCTTTTAATTTCATGGCTGCAATCACCATCTGCAGTGATCTTGGAGCCCCCCAAAAATAAAGTCTGACACTGTTTCCACTGTTTCCCCATCTATTTGCCATGAAGTGATGGGACCGGATGCCATGATCTTCGTTTTCTGAACGTTGAGCTTTAAGCCAATTTTTTCACTCTCCTATTTCATTTTCATCAAGAGCCTCTTTAGTTATTCTTCACTTTCTGCTGTAAGGGTGGTGTCATCTACATATCTGAGGTTACTGATATTTCTCCCAGCAATCTTGATTCCAGCTTGTGCTTTCTCCAGCCCAGTGTTTCTCATGATGTACTCTGCATAGAAGTTAAATAAGCAGGATGACAATATACAGCCTTGACATACTCCTTTTCCTATAGCCCCAAAAAATAAAGTCTGACACTGTTTCCACTGTTTCCCCATCTATTTCCCATGAAGTGATGGGACCAGATGCCATGATCTTCGTTTTCTGAATGTTGAGCTTTAAGCCAACTTTTTCATTCTCCTCCTTCACTTTCATCAAGAGGCTTTTTAGTTCCTCTTTACTTTCTGCCATAAGGGTGGTGTCATCTGCATATCTGAGGTTATTGATATTTCTCCTGGCAATCTTGATTCCAGCTTGTGTTTCTTCCAGTCCAGCGTTTCTCATGATGTACTCTGCACAGAAGTTAAATAAGCAGGGTGACAATATACAGCCTTGACATACTCCTTTTCCTATTTGGAACCAGTCTGTTGTTCCATGTCCAGTTCTAACTGTTGCTTCCTGACCTGCATACAGATTTCTCAAGAGGCAGGTCAGGTGGTCTGGTATTCCCATCTCTTTCAGAATTTTGCACAGTTTATTGTGATCCACACAGTCAAAGGCTTTGGCATAGTCAAAGAGTATCAGTCTATTATAAGGAACCAGTGTACTGCTAATTTGTTCACAGACAAGAGAATGCTCTCCACTTGATATCAAAATTCATTTCCTGACAACTTACGACCAAACTCAAATTCTTAGAGATGCTGTAACCCGTCATCAAAATTAGAAGCAAACTCACTAGAAACTTAACTTCCCCTACTGACAATTTTCCTTCTTTGTTAAGTTGTTTGTTGGCTGGTTTCTCCCGGTGCCACTGGGGAGCTTCTCTCTTATATTTGCCCACCATTGTGAACATAAATTCATCCACCTGTTTCTGTTTCTCAGGTAACCTCTTGAGAAATGAGTTAATGTGCAAAAAGTTCTCTCTTGTATGGCTCGACCTCATAGTAGCTGGCAGAGATGAGCATTGGCAGCAAAAAGTAGAACCCGCATACCCTTTAAAAATGGTAAGTTTTATTGACCATCAACTTTTAAGATACCCAGCTTGGCACAGATTTTAAAGTTGAGCCTAATGAAGTCTCTTTTGTCGCAAAGCAAAAGTTCCTAAATAAAATCTGCTTTTACCACTTTTCTGCCAGCTCTAGTTTTCTTTGACAACCACAAAGAAAAGAAAAAATGCCAAGCACAGGCCCCGATGGTGACTTTTAAGGGCTTCTCTGGTGGGCTAAGTCCATAAATAATCTGTCCACAGTACAGGAGATCCAGGTTCAATCCCTGGCTTGGGAAGATCCCCTGAAGAAGGAAATGACAACTCACTCCAGTATCTTGCCTGGAAATTCCCATGGACAGAGGAGCCTGGCAGGCTACAGTCTATGGGGTTGCAAGAGTCGGACACAACTTGGTGATTAAACCATGGTAACTTTTGAAGGTGAGGGTGGAGAAAAAGAAAAAACACCCTTCTCCAAGGGTAGCAGCACATTCTCCTAACTGCCACCATCCACCTGGGTGCTAGAGAAGAACTAGAGAGGAAATTAAGAGAGTTAGATACAGTGAGTGCTACCACAGAGCCCAGCCTGAGGTTCAAATATGGGAGTGAGATGGCTATAGAAAGTCTTCAGAAAGTATTCAGAATCACCCAAAGCAATCAACTTTGAAGAAGAATAAAAACATTTTCAGACATGTAAGACCCCCAGCTGGTTTTAGAAAAGGCAGAGGAACCAGAGATCAAATTGCCAACATCTGCTGGATCATGGAAAAAAACAAGAGAGTTCCAGAAAAACATCTATTTCTGCTTTATTGACTATGCCAGAGCCTTCGACTGTGTGGATCACAATAAACTGTGGAAAATTCTGAAAGAGATGGGAATACCAGACCACCTGACCTGCCTCGAGAAATCTGTATGCAGGTCAGGAAGCAACAGTTAGAACTGCACATGGAACAACAGACTGGTTCCAAATAGGAAAAGGAGTACGTCAAGGCTGTATATTGTCACCCTGCTTATTTAACTTCTATGCAGAGTACATCATGAGAAATGTTGGGCTGGAAGAAGCACAAGCTAGAATCAAGATTGCTGGAAGAAAAATCAATAACCTCAGATATGCAGATGACACCACCCTTATGGCAGAAAGTGAAGAGGAACTAAAAAGCCTCTTGATGAAAGTGAAAGAGGAGAGTGAAAAAGTTGGCTTAAAGCTCAACATTCAGAAAAC
>SJYX01004671.1:37063-58062 GCA_006410675.1 Oreotragus oreotragus
GCTGGATCATGGAAAAAGCAAGAGAGTTCCAGAAAAACATCTATTTCTGCTTTATTGACTATGCCAAAGCCTTTTGACTGTGTGGATCACAATAAACTGTGGAAAATTCTGAAAGAGATGGGAATACCAGACCACCTGACCTGCCTCTTGAGAAATCTGTATGCAGGTCAGGAAGCAACAGTTAGAACTGGACATGGAACAACAGACTGGTTCCAAATAGGAAAAGGAGTATGTCAAGGCTGTATACTGTCACCCTGCTTATTTAACTTATATGCAGAGTACATCATGAGAAATGCGGGGCTGGAAGAAACACAAGCTGGAATCAAGATTGCTGGGAGAAATATCAATAACCTCAGATATGCAGATGACACCACCCTTATGGCAGAAAGTGAAGAGGAACTAAAAAGCCTCTTGATGAAAGTGAAAGAGGAGAGTGAAAAAGTTGGCCTAAAGCTCAACATTTAGAAAACAAAGATCATGGCACATGGTCCCATCACTTCATGGCAAATAGATGGGGAAACAGTGGAAACAGTGTCAGACTATTTTTTTAGGCTCCAAAATCACTACAGATGGTGACTGCAGCCATGAAATTAAAAGACACTTACTCCTTGGAAGGAAAGTTATGACCAACCTAGATAACATATTAAAAAGCAGAGACATTACTTTGCCAATAGTCAAGGCTATGATTTTTCCAGTGGTCATATATGGATGTGAGAGTTCGACTGTGAAGAAAGCTAAGTGCTGAAGAATTGATGCATTTGAACTGTGGTGCTGGAGAAGACTCTTGAGAGTCCCTTGGACTGCAAGGAGATCCAACCAGTCCATCCTAAAGGAGATCAGTCCTGGGTGTTCATTGGAGGGAATGATGCTGAAGCTGAAACTCCAATACTTTGGCCACCTCATGCGAAAAGTTGACTCACTGGAAAAGACTCTGATGCTGGGAGGGATTGGGGGCAGGAGAAGGTGACGACAGAGGATAAGATGGCTGGATGGTATCACCAACTCGATGGACATGAGTTTGGTTGAACTCTGGAGTTGGTGATGGACAGGGAGGCCTGGTGTGCTGAAATTCGTGCTCAGTTGGACACAACTGAGCAACTGAACTGAAATAATAAAGAGAAAAATCTCTAAGGTTTGGTCTCAATCATTTTGAACAATCTACGACAGTGTATTATAGATCATGGATTTGAAAAACACCTCAGCTGTATGTATCTCTTTTCCAAACAAAGTATTAACCCACTTCCTAGGACAGTCTGACTGACATGTAAATAAACCATCCCTCAGACTGGCTGCCATCGTCTGTTACCCTGAACACTCACTTTCTAGTTGGGTATCAGTTCGCTAGGCATGCTGATCAGAGTCCATAAGTGAAAGCAAAATAAATTTATTATGGCAGTTCTTGAATTTTTAAGACCTGTTCCTCTTTATTTTAAAAATCAATTTAAATTGAATATTCTGCTGCTGCTGCTGCTGCTAAATCGCTTCAGTCGTGTCCAACTCTGTGCAACCCCATAGACAGCAGCCCACCAGGCTCCCCCGTCCCTGGGATTCTCCAGGCAAGAACATTGGAGTGGGTTGCCATTTCCTTCTCCAATGCATGAAAGTGAAAAGTGAAAGTGAAGTCACTCAGTCATGTCCGACTCTTAACGACTCCACGGACTGCAGCCCACCAGGCTCCTCCATCCATGGGATTTTCCAGGCAAGAGTACTGGAGTGGGGTGCCATTGCCTTCTCCAAAACTTTATATTAAGCCAAAGACTTCCCTCCATTCCACACAAACAGGCAGGAAAAGTCTAATTCCCCAATATCTCGGGGTACACAGGGACTGGCTTCATTAACTTCCCACTGAGCTACAGCGGAAAAAGACCTGTCTTTCACTTAAAGGATAGGGTTTCATCCCTCTCATTAGCTGGCCTTAGTTGTCTCATTGCCGATGGGCTCAGGATGGAGGAGTGATGAGACCACCTTCATCAACAGCAACCTTGTCAGGGAGGGCCTCCTGCCCACAGCAACTTCCCTAGGTGTCCCTTTACACATCTCACCAGGCCTTCCGGCCATCGCTGTCCACACTGTGTCCCCCCAATACAAGCTCTACCTGGCCCCCTGCCAACCATGCTGCAAAGGTCCCATCAAGACCATAATCCTAGTCTCAGCCACTCTGTAACCAAACATGCAGGCTGTGTCTTTAGTGTTTCCATCTCCCAGTCTCCTTTCTCTCCTTCAGATAGAAAGACGGCAATGGTGAAATGTCCAAACAGCTTCCAGCAGTGGAGGGAAAAGTCATTCTCCCCTTTCTGACAGTAGCAACAAAATTTAGGAACGATTTTCTAAAAGTCCCCACCCTTGTCTTTGGGGAGTCACTGACCCTTCATCCTCAAGCTCCCAAACTTTAAGAGTTTATATATTGTGTGTGTGTGTTAGTCACTCAGCCATGTCCAGCTCTTTGTGATCCCACAGACTGTAGCCCACTAGGCTTCTCTGTCCATGGAATTCTCCAGGCAAGGATACTGGAGTGGGTTGCCATCCCCTTCTCCACGGGAACTTCGTCCTCAAGCTTGCAAACTTTAAGAGTTTATATTGTGAGGGTACAAATGTATAGAAAATATAAGAAATTGACATAAAATAATATTTGCATGTACAGAAGGGTAATGAAAAGGTACACTGGAGACAAGCTTTTCACTTTGTTTTCTTTCTTCATTTTCTTTTTTAATAATAAAGATGTATCTGTATACAAGGGCAACTAAATGGGGATGAAAGGAGAGAAAGAGGAAGAGAGGAAATGAAGGAGATATATTGATTGCTTCCTTATAATGAAATGACTCAATGATCAAATTTTCGAGTTAAACTCTTTTTGTGTTCACATTGCTGTTTATTAATTTACTCTTCAGAAATAGTGAGGACAATTCTTCTTTGTGGTTACCGCAAACAAATAAAATTACATCATCTTAATCAAATAGAACAAATTCAGAATTAAGGAAAACTTCATAGGATTTGAACATCCCTGAGGAGTACGCCATGTTACCTCTAGAGCCCATTCAAGCACAAAGCTTAGGAAGCACCAGCTTCTGGTTAAAGTCAATCAGCTCAGAAACAACAGCATCTTTGTCAAGGAAACCCGAGTTCAAGTGTGTGAGGATCACATAAAACACAACACATGGCATCTGAGCTAAAATGCTATGCTTTGATTTTAGATTAGACGTTAAGAAACCAGCAGAATGTGAACCCTTAAGAGAAAGGATGCACAAATAAAATTAAGACTGGCTTCCTCTTAGATGGTGACAGTTGAACAGGAAAATGGTAATAGTAAAAAGTGCTACAGAGCAGCCCTGAAAACATCTTTACTTGTAAATTCACAATGTAGAGAGTTCTACTTAATAAGACATTGTACTATGGTCACAGATAAGAGATGTTAGATAACCAAGTGTTTAGAAAGTACACCGTTTGGGAGACTACTGATAATAAAAGAACAACTATTAATTCGGAAAAGCACATGGCCCTGCTTGTGGTCTTTAAGGCCTGTATCCTGTACAAGGAGGAGGAAGTGGTGGATGGAAGGAGTTATGCAGAGCTGTGTCTCAATTACGGCTATAAAACCAGCTCCCCAAATTCTTTTAGAACCTCTCGTTAGAAGCTACTCAGATTACCTAAGATAATAAAAAGCCAGGAAGCATAAGGGCTCTTTTGACCACACATTAAACATGAATTAAATTACTGAAATTTCATGGTGAGTAGTCCCAATATGGTGTGTTTCTGTGTTTAAAAGTAGGAGAATTTAACAATTTTATATACTGAAGATACTTCCAAAGGAAAAAAAAAAATTCATAACTCCAAAATTCTCATCACAGAAAACTTAGGCAATACTTGATTAAATTGCTTCAATGCAATAAAAATTATAAAAATCTGAAAATATATTTGTACAAAGCTATTCTCTGTAGCATTGTTTTTCCCTGCAAAATACTGGAAACAACCTAATTGTCTACACACCAAAGAGTAAGTGGATAAATGAGGCTACATCCACAGGACAGGATAGAGCACATCCATAAAAAAGAGGGAGGGAGAACTCTAAACTTAAATGGAATGACTTCCAGAATGTACTGTTAAGTAAAAAAAAAAAAAAGGAGAAGAAAAAAGAAATCAAAGTGCAACAGGGTAACTAATGCATGTTACCTTTTATATCAGGGGAAAGGAGGTAAATAAGAAAAATTTTAAATGTCTACTCACTTGTGCAACATATACATAAGATAAATTAACTAGAAGCTAGTGGAAGAGGTCACTGCATTAGATAGGTGAAATGGAGTTTAAAAAGATAAGAGAATGTAAGTAGGTTAGAAGGGGTAGGATATGGGAAAGGCAGACACCTCTTTATACTGTTCTGACTTTAATAATCATGTTAATATCTGACATACTCAAAAAACAAATGCAAACAGTAAGGATGGGAAGAGGGACTCCGCCCACCAAAAAAGCCCAATCTAACTGAATTTCAGATGAATAGAACCACACTGAAATGAGAGAACTAAGTAACATTTGAACATAATATTTTGACTCCATATATCGTTAAGCAAAAGACAAGAAAACTGTAAACAAATACTGACTCTGAGTAGGTTGTGTTTCCCAGCGGTATGGGTTAACATCTCTAAAAGCCTGCTATGCAGATTCTGAAATTGAACAGATGAGTAAATATATTGTGGATGAGAGGTTTTTCATTGCTAGAAATGAGTTTGAAATATGGAAAAAGATCACACTAAAATGAACCCTATATGGTGAGTTGGAACTAGAGGCTACTGCATCATGAAGTCATTTTTAATATGTTCATAGAGATAGATTATATATGTATATACAGGCATACACACAGACACAGAAATACATGCACATGTTTTCTAGCTTGTTTACTGAGAAATTCTAGGGTTAATGCCATTCCCAATAGCAATGAACATACTAAGTGTCCAGATTCTGTTTTCCAAATTCTATTCTCAATTAAGCTTCCCAGGTAGCTCAGCTGGTAAAGAATCTGCCTGCAATGCAGGAGACCCCAGTTCAATTCCTGGGCTGGGAAGTTCCCCTGGAGAAGGGATAGGCTACCTACTCCAGTATTCATGGGCTTCCCTGGTGGCTCAGATGGTAAAGAGTCTGCCTGCAATGCAGGAGACCTGGGTTTGATCCCTCGATTGGGAAGATCCCCCGGAGGAGGGCATGGCAACCCACTCTAGTATTCTTGCCTGGAGAATCCCCATGGATAGAGGACCCTGGTGGGCTACAGTGCATTGGGTCACAAAGAGTCAGGCACAACTGAGTGACTAAGCACAGCACATTCTCAACTAAAAGAAGCTGTAGCCTCCTGGAGAAATGATTGATTCAAAGGTGAGGTCAGGGAAAGTGCAAAGTCAGCCTGAGACACCTTGTGCCAGAAAGCAGAGAAGTCTTCAAGGAATGTTGGAAACATGTCAAAAATACAGAAGATTAACAGAGCTCCCAGTGGCCCAATCTAGGACAATTTGAGCAACAGAACTATAATGAACAGATAATAATCCATAGAAGAAGACAACAAACCATGAATCTACACTGCTAAAAATGAATGAGTGAATGAGGGAGACGAGCTCTTTGTAGAATTCTAACTAAAATAAAATATGTAAGGAATTAGGAGATTTCCCCTACTTGGAAATCACCATAGTAATAATCATTTTAGGCACTAGTTAAAGATATCAAGTACATAATTGATGAGTAAAAGATTTTATAGCATCAAAACATTGCCAACAAAACACTTTTTTCAGAGAGAGATATATTAACTTTACAAGACACCTTAGTGATCAAAACTAGTATCACCAAAAATGGGACAAATCAGTACCAAGTGCTTCTTGATATGATGCACTGAAAAAAAATTACATCATTTCTGTCATAGCCCTGGCAAAAACACAAAACTTCAATCTAGTCATGAGACCACATCAGACTATCCACATTGGGAATTTTATATAGTATAACCAACCAATACTCTTCAAAAATGTCAAGGTCATGTTGTGAAAAGGCTAAGAATTGGTCCAGATTAAAAAGCAAATAAACATAAAGTAATGTGTGATCCCAGATTGGATCTGAAACAGACTTCTTTTATTACCTAACACAATAGTGTGACAATTGGGAAAGTGTGAATAAGCTCTGTAAACTAGGTATCAGTGTATTTCAGTGCTATTTTATTTTAATAAATGCATTGTTGTAAATTTGGTTTTCATTTTTAAGAATGAAATGATGTCTTTTAAGGAGCTTCATGTCTCTAGTTTACTCAGTTTCAGAAAAAATAGATAATATGATATAGCAATTATAAAGTGTGGTAAGATCATACTTAAGAAACCTGCATAAAGGGTATATAAGATTTCTTTGTACAATTTTTAACCTTTTCTATAACTCTGAAATTATTTCAAAATAAGTTAAACAATATAAAGATTCAAATTTAGGCAGAAATAGCAATAACCAATTCATTTCAAAATAATTGACATAATAATCACCTATTTAAAAACTATACCAATTAATACAAAGAAGTTTTATGAAACTACTTCCAGTTTTCCAAGGAACCAGATCTCTATTTCATGTCTATATTTCCTGGAGTTCTTGAGTAACTTGTAAAAACCATCTCTGATATTTCTTAGATAATAAAGCTTATTACTTAAAAAGACTAGAATACTCTAACATTGCCGTTTCCTCTTAGATTTTTCAGTAGCGGAAGTTATGTACCTGATTAATTAACAAATAGTTATTGAATGAGAGACACTTTCTAGATGCTTACGCAGATAACAGCTACATCTGGTTCATCTAGTTCTGGGCCAACAACAAACGGCCATACAAGTGTTACCCCGCTGTCTTTGCCAAATGAATTATCAGTCTGGTCAATCTGGTAGGACTACCACATGCCAGCAGAACATTCAATACAGTCATGATAATAAAGCTATTCTTAAATAATAATTTCAAGGAACTTACTAGAAATGCATCCTTCAATGCGTTTTTATCAAGGAAAATACAACAGTAGAGAGCTTGCATTTAAAAACAACAATAACAAACAATCCATGAGTTCAATTCATTATATATAACAATTCATTCCTAATCACAATTCATTAGACTTTTTGTGACATAACTGACATAAAACATTGTGCAACTTTAAGGTGTCCAATGCGTTGATTTTATACATTTATATATTGCAATATAATTACCACCACTGTGTTAGCTAACACCACCATAACATCACATAAACCTCTATCCATTAGAACGGACAGATCAGGATGGATGTAGTTTTGGGAAGTGAATTCTAAGTAGCTCTGAACAGGACCAATACAAATGGATCATACAGCTTTTAGAATTTCATCCTTCTCAAAAACAGAATCCTTCTTGGTGTTTCAGTTTACTCTGTAAAATATTCTCATCTAGTTTATATTCAATAGTTTGCAAACTCCTTTCTACATACTTGCCATACTCTAAGATTCAGCGTAACCCCCATATCCTTCAAAAATTCAATGGTTCCTAGCACCTACTGATAGTAGCCTTTCTCACCTTTCATTTTCAGCCTAGTGAGTCCCTTAAGGAAGTAACTGTATGACCTGCCAAAATGTAGCCATTCCATATATTGTGCATGTGTGCATGGTAAGTCGCTTCAGTCGTGTCTGACTCTTTGCAACCCTATGGACTATAGCCCACCCGGCTCCCCTGTCCATGTGATTCTCTAGGCAAGAATACTGTTGCCATTTCCTATGTATCGTACCATCCAACAGACTTAAGTTTCAAGTGCCTAGCCAGACACTCGAGAGAACAGCCATCCCGTTTGTACAGAACTGAGGGGTTTCCTGGGATTCTAGACTTCAAGGTGTCTCAGACAAATCAAGGTGTTACATCATGCCAGCTCTCTATGACCTAGCAGCTGACCTCTAGATATCCCAAGTGCCCCCTGCTTCTTATACTCCTGTTCTCTGGCTCATCCTTCCCTGTCATTTCCACATATCAAAGTGAAATTTATTCACATACTTGTCTAAATGCCACCTTCTCGGTCAAATGTTTCCTTCTCTCCTGTCCTGGAGGTAATTTCTCTTCACTATAAATTTCAAAGCATCTCAACTGTTTTCACCCTTGTGGAGCTCGTACTATGTTGGGGGAGGAAGAGGTGAGTTGCTTACCCTCTACATCTGGTGTTCCCTTTTTCACTGGGTAGGGGGCAGAATCTTTATATATAATACTGTGCACATTCTCCACCTTTTCACTAATTCTTTACCAAGAAATGAAGAGGAAGTCCTCTGGATGGGGAATTTGGGACAAGAAACCATGCACCCTTGTCCATCTTTCCTCTTTGGAATTGTCTTGCGTTGCCAAAGTGTTCCAGCAGCGGGCCTCTTTGTGGAGTCCTGTGGTTGCGTACACTGCCTGCGTCTAGCCAGATGGACTCATTCAAATCCAAGGTATGGGACTGGGAAGTTCATGGTATGGGACTGGGAAGTTCATTTTCGCTGAACATCAAAGCCATGCTCTCCAGTAAGCTTTACCATTAACAAAATGATATTTGTCAACTGAAAACCCCAGTCTCTCTTGTTATCATTCACAACTTAGGCGGGTAAAAGGAATGTTATTTATCAACCTCCACCTGCTCTAAACTGTAGGTTCCTGTAACTGGGCCTCTGTCATCTCCAAAGCATACTGGACAGCATCTGGCATATAGCAGACACTCCTAACCCAATGGGTAGATAATAATCTCTCATTATTGAAGTTTTTCACTACTGACAGAGTGAAGTCAACTTATGCTAAGTGAAATAGAGAAAGACAAACATTGTATATCATTGTATGTGGAATCTTAAAAAGTACAACAGACTGGTGAATACAATGACAGGAAAGCAGACTCACGTTCACGGAGGACAAATTAGTAGTTATCAGTTGCAAGAGGGAAGCAGGGAAGGGTCAGTTTAGGGAAAGAGGATTAAAGGTTTCCAACTATTAGATATACAATGAGCTATAAGGATACATTGTAAAAACATGAGGAATATGGTCAATATTTAAATAACTGTAAATGGAATATGACCTTTAAAAAACTGTGAACCACTATATTGTGTACTAGTAAATTCTATAATATTGTACAGCAACTATTCTTCAATTAAAAAAATCAACAGGATTGGTACTTCTTAGCAAGCTGGTCTTGGGTAAATCTCATCATCAGAGTCCCATTTTTTCCCCCAATTAAGGAGTTGTTACAGAAACTTATTGGCCATAAAGCCTAAAATATTTACTCTTTGGCCCTGTACAGATAAAGTTAGCCAATCCTCCTCTAAGAAATGATGCGAGGATTACAGACCAGATGCTATTTACTAGTAGTGCCTAGCATATTTTTGGCTGTTACCAATTTAAATGCCATGGTAATATTTAAAGTAATATTTTTAGAAGAAAATGTCCATGGACATACAATATTAATAGCTCAAACATGCTATACTCAAATTGTCCACACCTAAAAGAGGGGAAAACAGACCACAAGAATCATCATTTTTAATTTGCTACAAATTATGGGGTTCAGGAAGCATTATACTTACCACAAAACTCTTACACTGCAAAGCATCTGAAACATTTATCACTGTGTTCCCAAGAACGATGACTCAAGAGAAATAAAAGATACACTAAACATTTTTTCCACTAAAAGGGAATCTTGGAATAGAACTTGATCAACAAGAATATTTACATATTTAATATTCTTTAGTGGATGAGGAGCAAAGGGTACTGATGAGAGTTATTCCAGCTTAGAATAAGTTGTGAAAGCTATTAAGTCTGACCAAGACATTGCAATAATTCTTCCTCCAATTAACTCTGACGTCTTTAACTTTGTGTGAAGTGCCACGGATAGTCCTGGCCCTTGCAAAATTCAAAGTCCAGTGAGGAGCACAAACATGCATTTAACAAAGCTAAACTCTCCAAGCTGGAGTTCAGTGCTGAGCTAAGAAAGCACTTTCTCAACTCTGTATTGGTTTTGTTTGGCATCAGGCATCAGGGATGAAAGGGAAGAATTTTGCAAGGGAGGGTCCTAGGACAGGTAAAAAGACAAGACAGCTAAGCTTGTGATGCTGGCCAGCCCCTTGGACTGGATTTTAGTTCCTGAAGTAGGAGAGAGAAATCCTAGCCAGACAGGCTGGCAGAGAAGACTGTGGAGAGATAGTATTCATTTACACGATCAAAGTGCAACTTAGGGTTTGGGAGAGTGCCAGTCTCTCTGGCTATGCATGGAAACCAGCATGGCTCCAGAACTCTACAGGTGGGCAACTTGAGATGTTTCAGAAGCAAGTCTTTGGTCCTGCCTGGTACCTGCACTGTCCTAAGCAGTGACCGTGGTGAGGCTCCTTCAAATGACTTCATAAACCACAGACATTGACTAATCCTGTCTAAGGGAAGAAAGCCATAATATAGGATGCTATATGGTGATGACCAATGATGCCCAGAAATAACTGGACAAATTGACAGGGAATGAAACCCACAATCCTTTAGTCACTCCTTTGCTGGCTTAAATGTACCTACTCATTTAGGATACATATGAAAATAAAACTAGTACATTGTGCTAAGTGCTGTGATAGAGGTCTGAACAAGCTCCTGTGGGAATCCAGAGGAGGGGTTGCAAATTCAACCAGTGGAGGCAAGTCAAAAAGAACTCTGAGGATCAGTTGTGTTCTTAAAAACGTAATAAGGAGAGCCATTGCTTACTATGAAATGATTCTCTTTTCAGCTATTCAATTTCCTTTCTTCTGAAGAGAACAGTGTGACAATGGGATATCTTTCACCAAGTATATCTTCCATTGAAATCCTTGCATGAGGTCCCTAAAGAATTGGCAAACATTTTTGCCACTGATGATTATACACCTGTGTTAGTATTTTTGAGGCTCAAGATGACTCTTAATGCTCTCAGAGAGACTTGGTGTTTCCCATTTATTGAGTTCTTTCAGACACGACCAATTCCATTGTTAAATTATTCTCGTGTCTCACAGGATATGCATCTAAGTTATATTTTCGAACTGGAACAAGCATAAGTTGAACTAGCCTCTTAATAAATCATGGTATTATAGGATTAAACCTACCACCAGATTAATCTTTCTTCAAATGATGGCTGTAAAGAGGGTACTTAAAAGATCCGAAAGACCTTGCATCACTAATGGATCACCATTACATGGTGCAGAAAACGTGACTCAGGAAGTTGTAAGAGTCAACAGATGGGGTCCATTAGAAGCTTTCCTTTCTTGTGGTATAACTGAAGGGCCTTATTATGCTACCAAGTTGAAAAAATAAATTGTCGTGTTAATTACTGATTATTAGAAACACCGTGCATTTTGAAAAATAGAGAGTAGACTGTCAATCCAAATCTTTAATGTTTGTAAGCACCTTTTCAGAATAAATGGAATACACATATTAAGTGTCACCTGGATGCAAATAAGAAATAACAAAAATTGGAGAATAAAAGACCATAATTTTATATAGTAAAAATTCAAGATCAACCATGAATGAAAATGTAAAAATATTTTGCTAGGAATGCTAAAGACTGAACCTTTGGTTAGACTTTTGTTTCTGTATTTTTTTCCCTTGCTCTGTAAATGGAAAAGGGAAAAAAAGTGACCTTGACCTTAAACCAAGAGATGCATTAAGCTGCCAAGGTTGTTGGCAATCTTTTGTAGAGAAACTAGTGTCTCCAATTTGGGGCACTAAGAAAAGAAAGGTGATAGAATGAAAAAAGGATTGGTGCCCCACATCTCACTCATAACCCAGTTGGCCCAGCCACCACGATGGTGGCTTAGCCTGGCAGAGACCAGTGAGTGGGAGGGGACAGAGGGAAAGTTGTCACTCCAAGCACCAGCACCCAGCTTGCACAGGAGGGTGCCCAGCCCAGGAACTGTGCCTAGACCACAGGCATGTAGTACAAATGGAAGTGCTGACCCCAGTCCTGCCTCTTCAGCAGCTTCAGTAGAATATCTTGCACACTCCTGTTCAACTCTAAAGTTAAGATATTTTCTAAAGGAGAAAACAGGAGAGAAAGGTAGACAGGATAAATATAGGAAAAAAACTGGTTTTACCATATCTGCTGCTGCTGCTGCTGCTAAGTCGCTTCAGTCGTGTCCGACTCTGTGCGACCCCAGAGACGGCAGCCTACCAGGCTCCTCCATCCCTGGGATTCTCCAGGCAAGAGTACTGGAGTGGGTTGCCATTGCCTTCTCCATATCTAGGCCTAATTATAATCATAAACATTTAACAATTACATAATTCACAGGTAGTCTATCCCTCTCCCTACTCATTCATCTTCATTCCTGATCAAGTATGAACTTCTTGGGACAGACACTCTTAAGTCTGTGTCACTGACACCTTATTAAAGTCTCTATTACATGAGGGTTGATCAGATAATCAGTTGCTCTATCATGTGTCCTGGTCACACTTCCTAGATATATAGGGAACATTTCTTCTTGGCTGACTCTGGTTTCAAAGTGAGGGCATCAAAATTAAAGAAAAAAAAAAAAAATCAAGCCCCTGCATCAATTTTCAGGTTTCTTCTCAAACACATAGTAAATATATTATTGTGTACTACAACACAAATTCTTGCTCACCCTGCTCTTTCATTCCTCAGACCCAAGTAAGTTACCAAGATAAAAGTGAAAGTGTTGGTTGCTCAGTTGTATGCCACTCTTTGCAACCCCACAGCCTGTAGCCCGCCAGGCTCCTCTATCCATGGGATTCGCCAGGCAAGAATACAGGAGTGGGTAGCCATTCCCTTTTCCAGAGGATCTTCCCAATCCAGGGTTCAAACTTGGGTCTCCCACATGGCAGGCAGATTCTTCACCATCTGAACCACCAAGGAAGCCCACCAAGGTGTAAGGATGCTTCTAAACCTTTCTAGCATCTGTTCTTGTGGCCCAATGCTAGGACTCTCATCCAGCTGCTAATTAACTTGTGCTACACCTACAGCAAGAACTTTCAGGTAACCTCCCTGATTCAGCTACCTCCCCTCCAAACCACCAGTTTTCCCCATGCCCCACTTCCATCCCTCTTGGAAGACAGTCATGCCTGGAAGGCAGATGCCATGTCTTACCAACTCAGCGTCCCTTTCACGTGTTTGCAATAAAAACTTGCAAATGCCTCATGGACCAAGGTACCACATGAACATCAATGTAGCTTCAAAATTAGACTTCTTTGAACTCATCATTTTATGTGGAGTCTTACGAATCTTTGTCATTGCAAGGAAAGAGATTGTTTACTTCTTATTAGGAAGCAGCTCTTGCTATAGATCATCTATATTCACCTGTATTACCACTCACCTGTGTCCTATGCTTCTCAGACTCTTGTTAAGTCACAAAAATTAATAAATAAACAAGATGAAGAAAAGGAGGCCAGATGTGCTTGGTGCTGGAAAGAAAGGTGTGGGGAGCAGAGAAATGCAGCACTAAGTTGAACATTCTTTATGCAATGCCATCATCATTAGAGAGCTAAAAATGACAACCCACTGGCAACACCCTTCGCTGAGTCACAGTATTTTGTGTGTGCATTTTTCTAAGAGCAATCAAAATGGTAATTGCAGGACTAACTTTAGAATATGAAATCACTGTTTCCGCACCAACATGGAATGCAATGTGAAAAGTAATCTCTCATTAAACCAGAAACTGTGGTTTACAGTGTTTAAAAAGTGCCTTGGGTCGCTCATTCTCAGGGGATAGATCATAGTGCCCCTTAAGGACAGAAAATTTAAAGAAAGTATTAGTTCCTGCCACAAAATACTTAAGAAATCCCATGAGGTTCTGGGTTTTCCCCCCACTTGTTTTAATTACATCAGGAATAAAATGTTCTTCATGCATGTCTTTAGTACTACGCCTAAAAATGTCCTGTTCCCAAACTAGGTTACAAATGCAAATAAGCAAACTGTAAACAGCCATTTTTGAAATAATCTGAGAAATTTTATTGTAATAAATGATGCTGATGAATTGTTAATTTTGCTAACTCTGGAAACAGCACTGTGATTATAAAATAACTTCATTTTATTAAATGATGAGGTAATGTTAAGGTAACATACATGCGATCAAGTTTTATTTAAAATACTTTATCAGATAAAAGAGAAAAAGAATATATATATTAATTAATGTTGAGTCTGAGCAATAACTATAGGGGGTACTCCCTGTTTGTGGTTTGATAGGGAAAATTCATAATAAAAATGTTTGTAATGTACATAATAAAAAAGTTTATAAAGTTATCTTTGCATTTTGTGTAGAACTCAGGAATGACGGCAGGGACCCAGTGGAGAAGCTGTTAGGCCACAGCAGCAGCAAAGCAGAGAAGATTTGGGGCGACCACGCTGTGGCTAAAGACATGTGAAGAGCAGTGTGGGAAGTGTCCTAAACAGAAAGTCTAGGAGAGACGGGCACGTGTACACAGAACACGTAACAATCTTGCGATGACCTCACAGGACAAGCAGACTCCTACACAGAAGTGAAGTGCTATTTTCATGTTTTGAATGAAATTACTAACTTTCCTCCAAGCATTCGCTTTGGTTTCCCCCCAACCATAACATGCATGTGTTTTACATTAAATAATTGAAACCTGCTGAAAAGCGCCTCCAGGTAAACACACCTTCCAAGTCTTGACCACTGCTCAGTAGGGAGGGGAAAAAAAGGAGGTGATGGGAAGGGACAAGATTAGATCCTTTTCCAAGAAAATAATAAGGTGGACACAAAAGACCAAATGATTACCTGGGGGTCTGGCATTAGCAAGAGAACTTTAGAAATCTCAGCCTCTTTTCTGAATGATATTGTTATCTGCAAATCACTGCCTCTTGAAGCTGCTTCCTAGGAAAACGTACCAGATAAGTGGGCTTCCCAGGTGGCACTGGTCCTGCCAATTCAGGAGACATAAGAGATGAGGAATTCAGTACCTGGGCTGGGAAGATCCCTGGAGAAGGGCAGGGCAACCCACTCCAGTATTCTTGCCTGGAGAATCCCATAGACAGAGGGGTCCATAGGGTTGCAAAGAGTCAGACACGGCTGGAGTGACTTAGCATGCATGCACACGCCAGGTAGGTACAAGTCAAAGACGTCATGATACTTCCTACTGGGTTCCGACTCTGTCTTCTTACTGGGTTTCATTTCACTTCTGAGTCATCCTCAGTTTCACAGACACAGTGAGTAGTTTCCATGTCAACAGCACAAGCTCACAGCGACCACTGGCTTCTCCCACAGTTCTCCAGCACCTGTGACTCCTGGATGCAGAATCCGAGTTTTTCCTCGGAGAGTCTGCTTCGGTTTATCTGGAGGGAGGCCCAGGCTCCCCCATCATTAAATGCTCCCCAGATGATTCCTACCATTATCAGGTTTAGGAACCATAGACAAAAATCTTTGCATGGATTGCCTAATATGGAAAACTTTTTCTTGATTTTGTTAAATATATTTAAAAGACAGAGATACAAGGGCATCCTGTGAATATGTGCATACTGTCCTCCAAGTATTAAGAAGCAACTTTTTAAACTTTTTTGTACTAAAACCAAAGATATTTTATGTAACAACAACAACAAAATCCCAGAATATTTGGTACAATTAGCATTCCCTTCATATCAAGTAAACCACAACTGACACTTTGCTGTCCTCACAGATCTTGGTAAAGCAAACAAAACAAAAAATCCCACCTGACATCACTGAGGTCTATAGCAAAAGCTGCACTCTGTCCCCTCTGTAAAAGTCTGACCACTTTTAAGACTCAGCTCCTCCAACACCATAGAAGCCTATGGCACATCCTGTATATCTGTGTCCACAGCACTTAACATTGAGCTGCAGTTATTTAACAGTTTATCCTAAAAAGCTGAGCATCCACAAAATAAAAGCCATGTGTTGCTCATCTTCACACTACCAGCATCTAGGAAGTACCGGGTCAATGCTTTGCTCAGTGTCTACTAGGTGGTACATAAATAATCGCCCATGTTCTAGAATGGTTTAAGTAATTAACTCAGTTGCTTGGTCCCTTGGTGTATACGACAGTCTCCCTGGTGGCTCAGCTGGTAGAGAATCCGCCTGCAATGCGGGAGACCGAGACTCAATCCCTGGGTTGAGAAGATCTCCTGGAGAAGGAATAGGCTGTCCACTCCAGTACTGCGGCCTGGAGAAGTCCATGAACTGTGTAGTCCATGGGGTTGCAAAGAGTTGGACACAAGTGAGCAACTTTCACTGCACTCGGTCCCTCGGTGTATACGACAAACCAATACGAGGCTGGATTCCTTAATCTTCTGATATTTCCATTCATCTGCTCTTTCACTATGCTCTGTATCTTAAGAGATCTTAGATCTTAAGGGTACTTATCCTCATGTGTTAAAATCATCTTGTGGCTGTTTAGTCGCCAAGTCATGTCTGACACTTTTCTGACCCCGTAGACTGTAGCCTTGTCAGGCTCCTCTGTCCATGGGATTTCCCCGGCAAGGAAACAAGAGTCGGTTGCCACTTCCTTCTCAGGGGATCTTCCTGACCCAGGGATGGAAACCCTGTCTCCTGCGTTGGCAGGCAGATTCTTTACCATCTGAGCCACCAGGCAAGCACCATATAGCGCCTTAGCACACTGGGAAAAGAGGTCCATCTAATGTCCAATCTTGCATTTTCTGAACACTGGCAGCAAAGAGGAAATTCTACTCATTTTCAAAAAGAAAGTACATAGAAACGAATTCTAATACATCTATTGCTTGTACCAATTCCCTCTTTGCTTAATAGTAGTCATATTCATTGCCAGCATTTGAGAATATTTTATTTGCCATATTTAATATGCTCTGAATGTATTAACTCATTTTTTTAAGCGCATTATGAATATATTATTCCAATTATACAGAGTTAAAGTAAAGCACAGAAAAGGTTATCTATTGGGTGGGCCAAAAAGTTTGTTAGAGTTTTCTGGCAAGATATGACAGAAAAATCCAAACAAACATCTTGGCCAGCCCAATATCTTGCCCAAGGTCATTCAGTCACGAAGAGATGAAGCCAGGATTCAAACCCAGGCAGCCTGGTTTCAGTGCTTCAAGTGTGCTTTCTTGTGCATTTAACAACAGACGAATAAAATGAGCATTTCTCATAAGGCTCCTTTCCAAAAGAAAAGAGTGAGTTGGTAATGAAGAGGTCTGAGATCATCCATGCAGCCCCACTCTGGGCCAGCCCAGCTCCTCTCGCCTCCATCAATCTCAAGAGCCCCAGTAAGTACCGAGCTGCCAAGCACATTTACCCTTTCTCACTGCTGGCCAAATAATAAATCATATAAACAAGGGATTAATCAAGAAACTAATACTGAGCACCTGTTGCTAGAAGACTCTGAGGAATAGGAGAATAGAAGACATAACTGAAGTCCTTGAAAAGCATCCAGTGTAAAGGGCTGTATGAACAGGCCATGAGATCGTCTACCCTACTAACAGGCGCTAAGTGTTGTAACAGAAATTTCCTGCTTTAATCCACTAACTCCTCGACTGGGATGATCACTGAATGCATCTGAACTGGGTCTGGTGGGCTAGACTTCAAACAGAAGTAAGGTAAGAGGAAATAAAGGTATTTTAAACAGAAAAAAAAAAAAACAAAACCAAAAACCCATGTAAGCAAATGCATGCGAACAATCCGTCCTGCAATTCAGTGGAAGCACAAATGGTCTCAGAAGACAGCTGAAAAGGTAGGTTGAGTCCCAACCAAACAGACATGGAATATCACACTGAATAAGAAAATTAGTGTCCAAACACTAATTAGTCCTTAAAAATAAGGACTGAAAAATAAGTCCTTAAAAATCTGAGCAGGAAAATGATATGAGCAAAGGGTAGTAAGAGAAGGACTAATCCAGTTTGATGTCTAAAACTTAACAGATGGAGATGGGTGATGAATGGAGACAAGAATCAGTTAACAATCATGACTAAAACACTGATTTGGGCCAGAGCACTGGCGAGCTGAATTTTGGACCTGATTCATTATGAACTAAAACTAAGAAGGATAACAGGTGAGTGTGGAGATCTGAAGGAAACAGGATATTTGAAGATGTAGTCAAAATTTTCAACCTGGGGAAGAGAATGGAGGTATCACTAAAAACAGCAGCAAAGTCAGTGACAAGCTAGGTGAGTACAGTGTGGATTTCATTGGTTTAATTCCGACCAGGGGAGGAGGTACAGAGACTTCACCTTTTAGGAGAAGTTAAGCTGACCATGAAAATGAAGCTCCCCAGGATGCAAATGAAAACACAGGGCTTGTCTGCAGAGAGATTTTAAAGTTATTGAACAATTTAGGAAGGGAACCCCAAAGCATGAACTAAAATCAGCTCTTTTTCACTCAGTCGTGTCCTATTCTTTGTGACCCGATGGACTGTAGCCCTCTAGGCTCCTCTGTCCATGGAATTCTCCAGACAAGAATACTGGAGTTGGTTGCCAGGGGATCTTCTCAACCCAGGGATTGAACCTGGGTCTCCCACATTGCACGTGTATTCTTTACTGTCTGAGCCACCTGGGAAGGTGCAACATTTTAGAACCAGATAAATCCTGAATGTGTGACAAGAAAGAAGAATCTGACAGGGACTGCAAAAGATTTTTTTTCCAAAGGTTGACCAATGGAAAGAATGCAAAATAAAGTGGCGAAAGGGGCCATTTTAAGGATTGTAGAGTCAAAGGTATTTTTATTTTATCTGTAATATGGAGGATATCTAAAAACTTTTGATAAGTAAGAGGAGACAGTGTCAAGGAGGAGTGAGAGACAGATGGAAGATCAAATGTAAGAGATCCTATCGGAGAAAAGCTCCACAAAGGGAACATAGGGCCAAAGCAGTCGCAGTGAAAGTCGCTCAGTCGTGTCTGCCTCTCGCGACCCCATGGACTGTAGTCCGCCAGGCTCCGCTGCCCATGGATTCTCCAGGCAGGAATACTGGAGTGGGTTGCTGTTTCCTTCTCCAGGGGACCTTCCTGACCCAGGAATGGAACCCACGTCTCCTGCATTGCAGGCAGATTCTTAACCGACTGAGCTTAAAGGAAACCCTAAAGTACAGGAAGAAGTGCCAAAAGCTACTCGTCTGAGGTAGGAAAATGTATATATGAAGGAATGGGCAACATTTTTAAAAGAAGTTTTAAAGCAGAGTAGGGTACGGTAACAGAAAGGTACAATATGGTGAGAATGAGAGAAAAGATTAGTGAGCTCTCACTGGGCAACTCTGATTTTCCTCAGTAAATTAAGTGGTGAGGTTGTTATCTGAGTGATAAGACACTGCACATGTTAGGGGAAACACTGACCGAAACCCCCCACCCTGGCCAGGCACCACAGGAACCATCTGCATGAACTATTGTACAATAGGAGGTCCTAAAGAACATGGAACTAATAAGCTGCCACCAACTGGAAGAGTTCAGGAAAGGTCAAAAGGAGACGCCATGCGTCCTACCAACCTCCCAGAATCCTTCTCACTGGAATCCATCTTGGCTGAGCAATGTGTGCACCCCCAGGGAGGACCCCGAGTCAGAACAATTGGCCAGATACAACCCAGAAACTAACCCCATCACCATAAAACCCAAGACTGCAAGCACACGGCAGAGCAGTTCTCCTGGGCTCCCTTACCCCACTGCTCTCTGCCCAGGCGCCCCTTCCTAGCCAAGTCTCTTGCTTTGCTAGCTCATAGTCTCCTTGGACGGTTCATTTCTGAGTGTTAGACAAGAGCCCACTTCCGGGCCCTGAAAAAGGTCCTCCTTCCTGCAACGCATGGACGAAAAGACCAGGATTGCAGAAAAACATTTGAAAGAGTTACTATTAAAAGGACTGCAATGAATAGTCCCAAAGGAGTAAAGAAGAGGGTTTCCATGGAGTAGGAAGTCCCACCTGTGGGCAAAGAACATACCAAATACCCCTTAGCTGCATGAGATTTGCACCACAAAAAGGCAAAGGGGAAAAAAGCATTAAGCTAATAAAGACAGCATTTTGGAGGAATTGAATGTTTATGCCCTCTCAAAATTCCTATGTTGAAACTGTAATCCCAATATGACAGTATTTGAAGGTAGAGCTTTGCGGGGGCGGCGGTGGTGGATATAAGATCATAAGAGTGCAGCCCTCAAGAATAAGACTGGTGCCCTTAAAAGAAGCAGAGACTTGGCTAGCCTTCTCTCCGTCATGTGAGGATACAACAAGAAACACTGGAAGAAGATCCTTGCCAAACCCAAGCATGCTGTCACCCTGATCTCATACCTCCAGCCTCCAGAACTGTGAGAAATAAATTTCAGTTGCTTATAAGCCGCCTTCTCTATGGTATTCTGTTCTAGCAGCCCAAATGGACTAAAACAATGACCATAAATCCAGTCAGAATTCTGAGTTTACCAATACGTTGACAGTCCAAGAAAAATGAAATTTTGGACTACTAGCAGTTTTTAGACCTGTGGTTACCAAAGGTCAAAGAACGAGCTCAATTACTTTATGGTAAGGAGAGGTTAAGCTGTATAAGTTGTAAGCGAGAGAAGACACAAATTTGAGAACTAGGAGCTAGAAGGGTTTTGAGATGCAGTCGCTTCAACAGGTAATTGAGGAGAAAATGAGATCGAGGACAAGCTCTCATGGGTTACCAACATGATAGCTACTGGTGCTGAATTTAGAGGAACCTCGTATGATTCCAGTTTGAAGCAGCTGATGAAAGATGGTGGAGGAAGATCCCAAATCTACAGGCATGGTGACATGTGCAGAAAGCAGCAGAAATGACTGTCGTAGACAAAGAAGGAGACTGTTAAACAACCATGGTCAGAAACAGTGGTGAAGAGGAAGCACAGAAATGAGAAGCAGGCCTTCCTTTTCCAGGGAAACCCAGAAAGGCGGAGGAGGGTGGGTCCTCCACAGGAGGCAGGCTCCAGAAAAGAGGCAGCATGCTTTACCCAGATTTCCTTACAGCTCATTAAATGTTGAGTTCACGAATGGCAAGAAGATGGAAGGAGTCATTGTAAAGAAACAGAAGCAACTTCCCTATTAACATAGCTTTCTCCTGACACCTGGAGAACCCAAGTGACAAAATGCGGAGCACGG
>SJYX01004671.1:60673-109959 GCA_006410675.1 Oreotragus oreotragus
GGGGGGGGCGGGGATCAAACACTTGGAGTCAGGCCCAGCCTCAGATCCTGGTTCCATCACATGTACGCTTTAAGAACTTCTCTTAACGTCTTTGCTCCCTTCCACTCCTAGTCTATGAGTTTCCAAAATCCATTCCAACCTCACGTGGCAATTGCAAGTCATAAATGAAATAATGAGTACTTGTTAAGTACGCAGCGGAAACAAACTACGTCCACAAAAACAGTAAAAATAAATGACAACTATCATTATGAGAAGGAAAGAAGCACTCAACAGTCTCATACAGAGGCTGTGACAAGTGAAAACGGCCTTGGGCAGACTGTGGATGAGGGACAGAAGATGAGCGTGAATGCATGACAGCAAGTGCCTTGACAATTAGAGCTTTTAAACCTTAATGGGGAGTGCACTCAATTTGCAGCGGGGAGTTTGTTTTGATGAAAACCCTTGTTCTGTTTACAGGTAATGTTAATGCTTCATCACCTGAAGATTTTGCACTTTAAAATCCTTCTTGTCTAAGTCTTAGAGAGATTTAGGCAGTGGGTGGTGAGACTGCCCCTGATGTCTCTTCTCATTTCAGCAAGGTAAGGATTATGTTTCACCCACTCTGAGTCTCTAATGGTGCCAAATAAGTAATACTATTTCATTCCTATTAAGGAATGAAAGAAAGTATTTAAGTTGTGTCTAAAACACTATGCTACTCTTTTTGCTAAATTACTATAGGAGAATAGCTACTTTTATTTGGGTATACCTTTTACCAAGATACTTTGGTGGGGGTGGGGAGTAGCATCTTGGGAAAAAAAATAAAATAGTGTCAGCACCTCACACCCTGAAGCAGGCCAACATTCTCTCATTCCACGTTTAATTCAAAAGAAAATTACAGATATACCCATGACATTTTGGCTGAATTTATAACTGTGATAGCAAATCAAGAAGCACAGGCATCCGAAAGCTCTGCAGCCAGCCAGGGTTATCCCAACAGAGGTAAGGACAGGAAAGGCGTCTCTGATGAGCACGGATGCTCCAGAGAAAAGTGAAATGAAAGAGTCACTGTGCAGATCATTGCTTTGATAACTAGGAATTTTAAGGGATGTTACAGGGAAAGAACTACATTTGAATTGTTACCAAGAGGAGCTTTTAGAGGGAAAATAATGCTTAGATTTCCACTAAAATTTTTTAATATAAAAGCAATGTTTTTACTGACTGACAAAGAATCATTTCTAGCAGAACACCTGACACCCAGCAGGAACTCAAAAGACCTTTTCTCAGTGATTCCATGTCCCATGGAAGAGTGGACCCATCCTAATGATTACACCACAATTCTAAAATGGGTTTACATACTGTCACAAACGTCACTGATTCTGCAGTCCAGGAAAAAAAAAAACACACACACACACACACTCTGGATATTTACAATGTGCTCAAGAAAGGAAAAACTCTGATTTTAGAGGTCAAGAAGTATCACTAGTAACTATACTTCTAATTCCTCAAAAAGCTAATAAAAGATTAATTTTAAACACAAACGTTTCTCTTGATCACAAAGCCCATGAGTGGACAAACACTCAGAACATTAATTTCTTTCTCCCTTTATTATATAACATGACACATTTAATATTATAAAGTAACTTTCATTCATTATTCACAAAAATACCAAAACTCCCAAGCATTCACATTTTCTGGTGGGCACGGGGCACCGGGTAGTGGCAAGCAATGTCAGTTCCACATGTAGCTACAATACAAGCTTGCTGAATCACAGTCGTCTTTTCTAGACATTAGAAGATAGCCATCTTGTCTGTGTATGTTACACTGATATATACATCTTAAACAGTCAAAGACCTTTTCAAACTACATCTACTTAAGTGAAGTTGCAGGAGGAAACGTGAACAATTTGCTAACTGCTTACTCCACTCAGACTGCCATAGAGTCGGCACTCCAGGATACATAGATATGGTTGGAATTAAGCTGTGTAATATAAAACACAGCTATGTTTTTAATCTGTCCTCCTACCTCACCATCTTTAGTCACTAAAGTGAAGAATCCCTGTATCTCAGGTTCACATAAGTCAATATTCAATAAAACATGAAATGCTTCTTATCTTGGAGAAGCAAAAACCCAATGCAGGTAGAGTTAAATGCTAAATGCCTCCTTTTTCCAGACAGTGTGAATGATGCCAGTGGCTGCTTAAAGAAGGCTCCCCTGCACACATTTCACAGAATATGGAAACCATTTGTTAATGAGAAGCCATAATTTAGGCCTAAGGCCTTATGAAAAGAAAACGTTTATACATTTGCAGAACAGCATAATAAGATCTCACAAATGCAAAGATAAAACGTGCTATCATTTATCTTGGATTAAACTATCTGGCATTTGACTGCCTTGAGGAAAGTCCAAATCAAGAAGTATTATAGATTTTTCTCACACCACGTTCACCATGAAACATTTAACAAATACTTCTTTTAGACTACTAAAAAGATCAGAAAGAAAATTGTCTATTCAGTGGCAGTCAAAACCAGTAAGATGGCAATCCAATATGATGTACAGAAGAAAAACAAAGAGAACTGAGACTAGCAGCGAAAAAGATCAGTGGACTCTTTTTTTCACCCTTACTTTAGTCTTATATCCAGCCATGCAAACTTTTCTCTTGGGTCAAAATTGGCACCTAGGGACAAAAAACATCATTTGCAAAATACATCTCTTTAGCTTCATGGTTTGTCAGTGACCTGAAACACTGTGTGCTTCCAGCCCATAATTCAAGTCTGGCCCAGTGTGTTAATGCAATTCTGTGAAATTATAGATGAAATGGACAAAAACTTTAATAGTCATCCTATCAATCCCCTCTCCCAGTGCGATTGTCAAGGGAAATACTCATTAACCTTTCTAGAAATAAGATAAACCATTTGGGTGTGTAGACAAAATACTAAGAGACAAAAAAAAAAAAAAAAAAAATCAAGAAAGGTTAAAAAAAAAAAAAAAAGGAAAATAGCAAAGATGGAGACTGGAAACTGCATGAGTCAGGATCACAGAGTAGGACGTAGAGATTGAGTGTTCAGCAGGACTCCACCCACAGCCAGACAGCCATTTCTTTTCCAGTGGTTACCCATAGAAGCAGGGCAAGCAACTGGTAATATCTTTAACCACCTTCCTGCTCTCCAGTACTACTTAATATAAACTACAGGCATTATCTAGGACATGAAATATTACTAATGAATGTGAAATTTAATCATGTACCAGAAAACATCATCTGAAGCTTTCCCATATTATAAGTACCTGAATTGTAGTCTTGAATACCATACATGACAGAGGCCAGGCCAAGTATATTAAGGGGAACTTTGGGGAATTTGTGACCTCATGTCTTGTCAGCAAAAGTGCTATATTCCAATACCAATGAAAAATCTGAACGCTTTACTGCAACATGCTCTTCAAAACACCTCAGGAAAATTCTTCAAAGGTAGGTTCTTCTTACTCAGTGAATAACTTGGTAAAATAAAAAAGTGCCTGCAATTAGAGAGGAAGCCTGTAATTCACTGCGTTTATAACATTCACCCAAAGTAATGGGATAGATAAGGGACTGACACCCTAAAGATTTCTTTATTGTAAAAAGAAAATATCTATATACAAGGGAACTGCTTCTGTGTAGTTGCTAAATATTTCTGCTTAAAATTAATGATAGCCAGAACATTTTTTTGTCCTTACTATGTACTGGATACTATGTCAAGTACTTTTTAAGTATCGCTATCCAGGCTTTACAATTACCCTAGGGAGGCAGGCACTCTTAATGTCCATTTAACAGATAGAAAAACTGAGGCCCAAGAGGTTGAACAACTTGAAGAAGACACACAGCTTAGACCCTAGAGTGCTATCCATAAGTACCCTGCCTCTCTTTACATGCCTCATGTCAAAGTATGAGAAAGAAAATTTTTAAAAAGTAAATTCCTAAGGAACTTTAAGAAAGTAAATTCCAGGGCCACTGGGAAAGGGATTGGGACTGACCCGTCAACATTTATTTACATTAATATCCCACACTAGGCTTCATAAAAACCCAATAGTTAAACTTAGAAATAGCCACACACACACACACACACACAAAAACCGTGAAATTACAGAAAAGCTACTAGAGTCAGGGAAATAGAAAGAAGGACATCGATTTTTCTAAGTTCCAACACTTAAAATAATCATTTTCGTTTACTTGGAATCTTGGCTTTCTAAACTGACTTATTCTCTGCTGTACCTTTAAAATCCTAATGTTTAGAAAGAACCATAAAACTCATCCTATTCACATTTTTTTTTACCCCAAGCTAGTAATTATAAAGTTTTTTTAAACATCTATCTGGTACACAATTCCATAATCTCAGAATAAAAAAGAAAACACTAGACCACTCACTGCTATTTTTCTCTTACAGTTAGTCAGCATTGAGAAACCTTCAGAACCCTCCAAACCACTTGTGTTTCCAGGATATATTTGTTTTAAATCTATTGCATTTTCAAACAGTTTCCACAGGCCAGAAAAAAAGGCTTTCCAATGAAAACAAATTGCTTTTTACTTATATATATTTAAGTGCTAGAATGTTTGCTTTCATAAGATTTTGGACTTAAGGTATAGATCTGTTAATCAGGATAATGCTTAAATTTAAGAAGAGTTTATACAAGTAAGATCCATCCTTTTGGGTAATTCATCACTTCTTTCAGAGCATGGAACTAAACAGCTCCATTTATCTACTAAAAATTAGTAACAAATATGTATATACAGAAATAATGGAGCAAAGATAACAAAACAGTAACTTTATTTTCGTCTGTGGGTATGGAGATGTTTATTTTACTATTCTTATGTTTCTGATTACTTCCAGTTTATCAAAATTAAAAGTGAAAAATATTTTTCAAGTAACAAAACTATAAGGCAGAATTAATAACATCTCATTTGGAATTAACAAAACAAAGAAGTAAATTGCAAGCATGAATAAATAAAACAAGCTCCAGGGGAAAATGCTGCCACTCCCTGGTCTGTGTTAAGCAGGACCTGGAACCTGGCTGGGCTGATCACCAGTTCCCATCTCATCACCCTCTGTGGCTGGAGAGGGGACCAGCAGCACATACAGTCTATGGAGAATCACCTTAAAAAAAAAAAAAAAACAAAACTGATGCTCTGCTGCTTTGTCCAGGGTTCCTTTTTACTGACTTGAACCTTCAGATTTCTTGCTGGGAGATTAATTACAGTAACAGCTACAGCAACATACCACAAATGAATCAAGAAGTGAAGTACCCTCTTACACCATAAAATCAAAACCACATGGAAGGATGTGTACAAGAGCTGAAGAAGGCCTCGGGGCTTTCAGCAATGAGCAAGCATCACCAGCCCCACTGCACCACTATGCCGCCAAGAATACGCTTGGTGAAGAAAAAGAAAACTCACTGAAATGTGAAAGGAGAGAATCAAACCTGGTAGTTGATTTTTTAAAACTCATCTAAATACTAAAATAGATGCTGTGACTTGTCTCACTGGCAGTCAACAAGTTGAGAGTGAGCACTGCAGAAGCAGTTTTAGGGGTAGGAGCAAAAATCAGGACTTCAAATTCTGCCCAGTTGAGATTTGGGTTGAAGGGCCCCATCAGCAGGGGGAGAAAAAAAAAAGCAAAGAAACTTAAGTTTTCTTTTGAAGTGGCTTCTTTCACTGGACAGAAAGTATGAGTACTAAGATATGTCAAATGATTTAAAAGAAATTTTTAAAATACTTACTAGCTGTTGCCTGAAAACCTTGTCAATATAGACAGCAATGCACAGAGAAAACACATGAATGTTTCAAGACTGGTACAGAAGAGTCCTGATCTCATCAGGACTTGTTTTTTAATATGTTAAATATATCTTTTTAAATTTCGTTTTTATTTTCAAGATTTTTTTTAATGTGGACCATGTTTAAAGTCTTTATTGAATTTTTTATAGTATTGCTTTTGTTTTATGTTTTGTTTTTTCGGCCATGAGGCATGTGTGATCTTAGCTCCCTGACCAGGGTCAAATCTGTACCCCTTGCATTGGAAAAGCAATGTCTTAACCACTGGACAACCTCACTATGGTGAGAGCTGCACTGGAACTCTAACCCAGGACTCCTGACTCTTAAGCCAGTGGTTTGCTACTAAATTATCTCCAAAGAATTCAAATCACAGGCACATCAGCAAGCTCTGAAACCTATCGTTAGCACAGTGCTTATATGTAACAGCCCTGCATCGTATGCTTAACAGTTCACTAAGGGGTAGGTCTTATGCTAAGTGCTCTTATCACAAAATAATAATAATGATAGAAATGGGAGGGAACTTTGGGAGCTGATGTGTATCTTTATGGCCTTGATGGTTTCACAACATACTTGTCCCCAAGTGCAACTTCTCACATGTCAATTATGTCTCAACAAAAAGCTTTTTTTAAAATTACATATACACCCAAGGTTAAGTCAGTCAATTAAAAATTTTTTCTGTGTTTTCCTTGGGCATTTTCATCCTAGTTCTTTGGTAACCTTTATCAAACTAAAAAAAAAATGTACATAAAATAAAAAACATGTTAAAAAATTTTAATGTACATGTTAAAATGTACATGCTTATGTATAACTTCTAAAAAGTAGAAGTTCTGTTAATATAAAGGAGGAAAATTTTAGCTTTTTCAGCTGGGGAAGTATTTCAGATGTGACTCATTTTCAAATTGAAAAAACTATTTATATAAACTGGATCAAGCAGGAACGAGATCATACAGAAAGCCAGCAAATAAACCACATGCTGATATAGGGTTCTAGATTAAGGAGTTTCTCTGAACTCGTTACATTTTGAAAGGTGACCTTTGTACTTCAGCTCACATTTGGTATCTCTAAGCCAGGTACATTTTCTGTTCTTCACCAAAATCTGTCAGTTTAAAAGCAAAAGCTCCTTTGAGAAATTTAAATTTCTCTATGATTCTGAACAAACTTCCAACAGGAATGTATTCCTTGAAAATTCATTAGAATGAATTTTTATTATTTTATTTTTTGGTCATAGCTAGCCAATGGTATTTTATCAATTCTTAGTATCTAGAATGAATTTTTCGGGGAAGGCAATGGCACCCCACCCCAGTACTCTTGCCTGGAAAATCCAATGGATGGAGTAGCCTGGTGGGCTGCAGTCCATGGGGTCGCTAACAGTCGGACGGACTGAGCAACTTCACTTTCACTTTTCTCTTTCATGCATTGGAGAAGGAAATGGCAACCCACTCCAGTATTCTTGCCTGGAGAATCCCAGGGATGGGGGAGCCTGGTGGGCTGCCGTCTATGGGGTCACACAGAGTCGGACACGACTGAAGTGATTTAGCAGCAGCAGCAGCAGAATGAATTTTTAAAAGACATCATTTCAGGGAGTTTTTCAAAACCATGAATGGAGAATTTGTTAGAGACCTAGGATGGGAGCAAGTATGATCAAAGACACACTGAGTAAGCAAGGAGGAAACATAACCAGCAGCAGCAAGGGGTCAGGCTCTCCTCCAAGGGCTGGACATGGACCCTCTAATTCTTACAGCAAAATCATCAGCTAGGTAACTCCCATTTCCTCCTCTTTACAAACAGCAATACTGAGGTATAGAGATATGAAATATGATTGATGTTACAAGGTAATTAAGAAATAGAAGAACTGAAAGTGCAAAAATTTGGACCACAGGAAGAATAGAAAAATGAATTTTATTGTTGAAAAGATTCTGAGGACTATTTAGTCTAAATCTTGTATTTTAAATAGGCAGGATGTCTGGTCAAAAGGTAAATTTAAGGTCTGTCTCTTACACACACAGAGAGTTTGTGGCAGAGCTAGTGAAGAGTTACTTGTCAGGTACAGAGAGCCCTTCACAGCCATTCCCACCAGAGAGTGTGACTTACCAGTGACTTTAGAGTAAAAGTAGGAATAAAAGCCTCAGATTTTATATAGCCTAGTCTTAATCAGGGGCTTCCCCAGTGGCTCAGCAGTAAAGGATTTGCATGCAATGCAGACAGGTTCAATCCCTGGGTTGGGAAGATCCCCTAGAGAAGGAAATGGTAACCCACTTCAGTATTCTTGCCTGGAGAATCCCATGGACAAAGAAACCTGGCAGGCTATAATCTCAGGCAAGTCACAAGAGTCAGACATGACTTCTTAGCAATGAAACANTTGGGAAGATCCCCTAGAGAAGGAAATGGTAACCCACTTCAGTATTCTTGCCTGGAGAATCCCATGGACAAAGAAACCTGGCAGGCTATAATCTCAGGCAAGTCACAAGAGTCAGACATGACTTCTTAGCAATGAAACAATGGTCTTAACTCTGGTACAGAGCCTTATACCAAAACCTTCTAACGGATTACAAATCCTGAGCCATCTACTGCCATCAGTTTATCTTGTTCTCAGGGGCTCGCAGGGTGGGCTTCTTGGTGGAAAGGTGTCCACAGCGAGTGGTACAAAACTCCTTCCATCCCCACCGCCTGCCTGGAAACTTCATTAGCAGCAATCATCACTCTCCTCTTACCCGTCCTCCTTCACATCCACAATCTCAAGGCTTCCCAGAAAATAAAAACACATTCTCTTCTTAAAAGAGTTTAAAGAAACCCTTAATCTTGACCAAAAATCCTTCCCATTATCAACAGTACAATGCAACACAATGCCCTTCCCCAGAGCCTATAGACAAGGAATGCCACCAGATCCTAACCCTAAACTGATGTTTATATCACAAGGCAAGCAAAATAATCTATTGAACCTTTAACATTAAGGAATTTCCCTGTATCAGTAATAAAAGCAGACATTGCTTCTCTTTTGCATTTTAAATTCCCAAAAGCTCAAATATATATTGGGCATGAAAAGCGAAAGTGTTGGCTACTCAGTCATGCCTAACTCTTTGCAACTCCATAGACTGTATCCCACCAGGCTTCTCTGTCCATGGGATTTTCCAGGCATGAATACTGGAGTGCCTAGCCAATCCCTTCTCCAGGGATCATCCTGACCCAGGGATCAAACCCAGGTCTCCTGCATTGCAGGCAGACTCTTTACCATCTGAGCCATCAGGTATAATCAGTAAGAAATAAAGACAAGAAATTGTCAACATTTTCCAGTTATATTAATAAAATTATATAAAAATTACATAAATTATGTAATATATAAAAATTACATTTTATAAAAATGATTAGATATAGTAAGCTGTTAAATTTTATGTATTTCATAGTGAGTGCACTGTGCTGTACATTTAAGTTTCCAAAATCCCTATGACTAAGAAATATAAGGACCACTTTATAAATTGTGAATCTTATGTTTAAGATTCCATGAGATCTTTTCCTAGAGCATCATCCATTCCTTCCCCTGTGAACCCAAATGTTTCCCATCTGTATTCTCCTTTCAGCATTCTGTCCTGAATTTCTTGTATACTGCTATTGATGGTCTGCATTTATTTGTTCAAAAAACATCTCTTTGATACCCACAGCCTAAGCACTGTACTGGGTATTACTGATACAATGTGAACAAGGTCACCACAATTTGGAGCTTGCTTCAGAAGCTCTGGTGTGAGTAAGGGAGCTTATAACAGTTAAGGCAAGAAATGCTAGCCCCTACCTTTTTTTTTTTTTTCCAGCTTAAAGTATAATTGACAAATTTGTAATATAAAGTATACAATGTGATGTTTTGATATATGTATACAGTGTGAAAGGATTCCCCCAATCATGTTAATTAACACATTTAATTTACACATCTCACATTTACTTTTTTTTTTTTTGGTGAGACTATTTAAGTTCTAGCAAATCTCAATAACAGTATAGTGTTAACAACTATAGTCACATTACACATTAGCCCCTTAGAACATCATTTTTTTTTTCATATTTAGTTCTTTTTAAAAAATGTTTTACAATGCTGTGTTGGTTTCTGCAGTACAACTCAAATCATCCATAATTAGGCATATATCCCCTTCCTCATGAGCCTCCCTCCCCTCCCCTATCCCAGCCCTCTAGCTCTTATTCATCTTAGAGCCGAAAATATGAACCCTTTACCAACCTCTCCCTATTTCCCCCACCCCTCAGCTCTTGGCATCCACTTTTGTACTCTGTTCCTATGAACCTGAATTTTTTCTTTTGATTCCACATATAACTGCTACCAGGCAGTCTTGGTCTCTGGCTGATTATTTCACTTAGCATAATACCCTCCAGATTCATCCACGTTGTGTCAAATGTCAGAGTCCTGGTGGCTTTAACACAAAAGGAGTTTGTTCCTTGCTGACACGGGGTCAGGTGCAGATGTGCAGCAGAGAGACTCACAGGGGGTCACTTAAGGACCTAAGCTCCATGCACCTGGTGGTCCCACCACCCCCTGGGGGCTCTGAGAAGGGGGCTGGGTCCTCTGCACCAAGGCAGCCAACTCAAGATGAGAGACAGTCCCCCTGGCAAGAGGCTTGGGGGACAAGTCCAGAGGCAGGAAGAACATCCCTTCTGCGCATTTTCCAGGACAAACTGAGGCCACAGCCACACCCAACTCCAAAGGAGGCTGGAAAACATAGTCTAGCTAATGACGCCCAAGAGACAAAAGAAACAGAAATGATGAATGTGGGGTGTTCGCTGCCACAGGAGCAATGAAAATTCTACTGTGTTTAAGAAGTAAATAGCTGATATAACAGAGCAGGGCTGGGACTCAAGTGAGGTGAGCAAGGCTCTCTGACAGGAGGTGCTGAAAGTCGCTCTCTCTCAGTCTCAGGCAAGTACACTCTTTGGATCTGTGTTGTGGGTGCCCCTCTTGCCTCACTGTATCCTGGCCCTGAGGGTTTAACTGCAGAAAACAGATAACCACGCTGCTTTAGAAACAGTTACTGGAAAGGAATTTGTCACGAAAAGGATGAGAAAAGAACTTGTTAGTCAGAGTACACAGCAAATGCAAGGTCCCGAGTCAGGAACCAGTTGATGCTGTCTGCGAAACAGGACAAGTCCGACAGGACTGAGATAAAAAATGGAGAGCTGGAGAAATAAAAAGTAACCAGCTCACACATAGACTTTCCAGCCAAGTCGAATTTGGGTTTTATTTCAAATACAACGGAAATGCACTGAAGCATTTCTATGGCAGAATCAGATGCTCCAACTTTTGTTTTACAAGCAATTGTTCCAGCTGCCTGTGGAGAACAGATCACTGGGGGAGGAACTGGAAGGACACCCGTGTGGTTCAGGAGAGAGAGGGTGATAGCAAGTGGCATAACAAGAGAGAGTCAAACAAGCCGCAAAAGATACAGAAGAAGGATTCAAAATATACTGGAGAGGGGTCAAAAAATCGTAAGTATTGCGAGAAGCAAATACAAGTTTATGCAACTAAGTGGATATTAATGTGACATGAAGCCAGGGGGAATGAAAGAAAATGTTTTGTCTATTCTAAATAGTGAGTTTCTTGAGAGTAAGAGAGATGTTTCTTTCTATTCTCAGTTGCAGGAGTAATCCAACAGACTTTTTAAAATTATTTTTAAATTGAAGGATAATTGCTTTACAGTATTGCCAACAAGACGTTTTTTAAAAATAGAGTATCAAAGGCTCAAGGCAGGATGCACACCATCTCCCGTCTACCGAATAAGAATCAGTATCATATCCTGGAGGACAACTGGCAATAAGATCATAAGCTTCACCTTTCCATCTTGTGGTTAAGGGTATGGCTGAGTCAAAATCCCTAGACTGATGCCAGCTCTATTAATGAGTGCTGTAACTTTGGGCAAATGATTTACTCCCCTGTTCCTCCAACTCTTCCTTTGTAAAATGGAGAGAAACATAGAGCCTACCTCACAAGGTCATTTGAGGATTAAATGAGATAACATGTAGCACGAAGATCTGTGACTGGCACATAGTAGGTGCTCAATAAATGTCATGGTTAAAGAACTGTTATATCTCTTTCCGTGAATGGCTCCTAAGGAAAAAAGATGCTGAAAAAGACGTAAAGATGTTCACAGTAGCGTTACTAACACAGAAAACTTCAGTTGTTTAACTGTCTAATTATAAGGAAATGTCTTTTAAAATGTCATGTGGAATAGTATTGAAACATGTATATTACATATGTAAAACAGATGATCAGTTATTACCATGGGGAAGGCAATGGCACCCCACCCCAGTACTCTTGCCTGGAAAATCCAATGGACGGAGGAGCCTGGTGGGCTGCAGTCCATGGGGTCGCTAACAGTCGGACAGACTGAGCGACTTCACTTTCACTTTTCTCTTTCATGCATTGGAGAAGGAAATGGCAACCCACTCCAGTGTTCTTGCCTGGAGAATCCCAGGGATGGGGGAGCCTGGTGGGCTGCCGTCTATGGGGTCACACAGAGTCGGACACGACTGAAGTGACTTAGCAGCAGTAGCAGCAGCAGCAGTTATTACCATATGTAAAACAGATGACCAGTTATTACCATATGTAAAATAGATGACCAGTTCAATGCATGAACCAAAGCCCGTTCTCTGGGACAACCCAGAGGGATGGCGTGGGGAGGGAGGTGGGTTTAGGATGGGGGATACATGTGCACCTGTGGCTGATTCATGTCGGTGATGGCAAAACCACCATAATATTGTAAAGTAATTACCCTCCAATTAAAATTAATTTAAAAATAAATAAAATGTCATGGTGAACAATGACTTATGAAATAAACATATCATTAAAATAATTATGACTGTGTACTTGATGATGTATTAAATTTGAAAACCTTTTATTTATGCACAAGGTGAGGAAATATCTTGAAGGAGAAAAATCAAAATGTTAACAGTGATTACTGCTAAGTGGAAAGATGACTGGTAGCATTGTTTCCTTATTGTTTTATCCTCTGTTTTCCATATTTCCATCAATAAATTAATGTTGGAATTATATCCATAATAAACTCTGCAGTTAGTGGTTTTTAAATGAATGACTTACATGAACATAGTATAAAGTCTTTACCAGTTGCTTCCAAGACAAAACACCTAAATATCTCAACAAGATGGGGATTTTGTACCAAAATAAATCTCAAATCTAAATGAAGAAAATGGGACATGAACCATGAGCCCTAATTAGTGAATGTAGCTCATTTTTTCCTGCTTTACACAGATGGAAGTGAGGCACCTTGCCAGTTCTGTTTCCCTGACTTGCAATATAACCAATTTCTTCAGCTCATAACACTTTCTGCTCTCTTAACACTGTGAAGGCACTTTACTTCTAAGAAAACCACATACCTACCAAGTTGTTTTGCGAGCCACGCTCTAAATGTGCTTATATTCAAAAAACTTTTTAGCATGCTCTTATCTACTCTTCCCAATAGACATATGTGGGAGTAAATCTTCAATTTAACTAAATAAAATTAGGAAATGTAGATATTATACTATTTTTCAACAGGTAATACAAAAATGATACCAATGGTAACAATTAATAGCAATGAGCTAGGTTTTTAAATGGATAAAGGAAAGATTTCTGTAATTAGCAAGAACTAGCTGCAGCTAATAAGTAGGAGGAATTGTTTTCCTACAACTTTTACTGCCACTTAAGTGCTGAAGACAATCTCTAGATCCTTCCTTCACATACCTTCAAGTTAAAGACTGCACAGCTAAACCTTAGCCGCCAATGGGCGTGGGGCGCCCATTCTAAGTGGCATGCAGCCATTCAGGTCAACTTTGAGGAAACTTTAATCCTTCTCAGGTGACATTACTTCTCTTCTACAATATCCAGTTGATCTCCTCAAATACTTTCCTTCCTCCCCTCTCTAAGCCTTCCAGCAAGTGTTTAAGTAGCACAAAGTACTGTTTTTCTACCCAATGAGTGTCAGATTACACTAGGCTGAGGCTACTGTATGTTCACTCACTACCTTCCCTGAAAGCTGTTAACAGAGAACGTTATCAGGAGATGTCTAATAGAATTCAGGTTTTCAGAAGGCTTGCATTTCATTTCTGTTAGCAGAAGCCAAAAAAAGAGGTGCTTTTTTTTTTTTTAATGTCATCCAGCACTAATGTTTCAGTAAGCAGAAACTACTGGAAGACTTCACCTCCCCCATCTGACAGGCCATGGCTTCACACAAATCAAAGCTGACCCATTGGCCAGCCAAACATGCATCAACTCCTTACTCTGAACATTACTCTGCAATTAAAGAGGAAGAATTAAGTACTGCCTGCTCTCTCTAAGAACTGTTGAATAGTTAACAAAATAACTATGGTTGAAAAGGAACAATTCTTTTTTATTGAATTTCACGTAATAATTGTGGAAGGAATAAAAGTAGAAAACAAACAAAAAAGTTATTTTACAACCCCTAAAGTAACTGATGATTCACACAAAGATCAATGGGAGAAACTATTACACGAAAAGTTACTAGGAACCTCAGTATGGAAGGATCAGGCTGTTACCACATGAACCTACTGGTTAACCTTAGCATCACTAAGAATGGGATGTTGTGTGCTTCCTGACACATTATCATATGAGGTCCACAGCAGCAGCTGTAAGCATTCTAGTCAAGAGTTGAGCCTGATTGTAATTAAACCTTCAAGGAGAACTTCTAGATTACAAAAACATGGCAGATAAAGGATATCAAATTACCCCCACAAGGGAGCGAAAGGAAAAATCTGAAATGTCAGATATTCTGTAGAAAACAGATCTTTTTGATAAGTCAGTGATATGGAAAACTGAGTGGGAAGAAAGTACTGCTCTAGAATCAAAGGAACTTGAGGAACATACCAAGTGCAGTGAGTGGGTGTTATGTCAATGCCGATTCATGCATATCAGCTGTATAAAGACATTGCTGGGGCAACTGATGAAGCTTGATGACATTCTGATTATGAGGTGCTACCAAGGAATAAGAAATTTAGTCAAGTACATTAATAACATCATGGTTTGCTAAGAAAATGTTTGTATTTGTAAGAAATGCATTCAGAAATAAGTAAGGTAAAATGGTGTAATATCTAAGATTTGCTTTATAACATATAGCAATAAAAACTTAAGGATATGAAGAATAGATGAAACCAGTGTGATGAAATTTCAATATTTGTTCAACCTGGGTGGCAGGCAGTCATTATGCCACCCTGTCTGCTTTTGTGTATGTTTAAAACTTACCACATTCAAAATGTGAGAACATTTAAGTATGTTCTTCCTAACCCTTTATATAGAGCACACAAGTATGAACAGATCCAGCTCCCGTGTGTGTGCTCAGTTGCTCAGTCATGTCCCACTCTTTGCAGCTCCATGTATGTTCACTCACTACCTTCCCTGAAAGCTGTTAACAGAGAACGTTATCAGGAGATGTCTAATAGAATTCAGGTTTTCAGAAGGCTTGCATTTCATTTCTGTTAGCAGAAGCCAAAAAAAGAGGTGCTTTTTTTTTTTTTAATGTCATCCAGCACTAATGTTTCAGTAAGCAGAAACTACTGGAAGACTTCACCTCCCCCATCTGACAGGCCATGGCTTCACACAAATCAAAGCTGACCCATTGGCCAGCCAAACATGCATCAACTCCTTACTCTGAACATTACTCTGCAATTAAAGAGGAAGAATTAAGTACTGCCTGCTCTCTCTAAGAACTGTTGAATAGTTAACAAAATAACTATGGTTGAAAAGGAACAATTCTTTTTTATTGAATTTCACGTAATAATTGTGGAAGGAATAAAAGTAGAAAACAAACAAAAAAGTTATTTTACAACCCCTAAAGTAACTGATGATTCACACAAAGATCAATGGGAGAAACTATTACACGAAAAGTTACTAGGAACCTCAGTATGGAAGGATCAGGCTGTTACCACATGAACCTACTGGTTAACCTTAGCATCACTAAGAATGGGATGTTGTGTGCTTCCTGACACATTATCATATGAGGTCCACAGCAGCAGCTGTAAGCATTCTAGTCAAGAGTTGAGCCTGATTGTAATTAAACCTTCAAGGAGAACTTCTAGATTACAAAAACATGGCAGATAAAGGATATCAAATTACCCCCACAAGGGAGCGAAAGGAAAAATCTGAAATGTCAGATATTCTGTAGAAAACAGATCTTTTTGATAAGTCAGTGATATGGAAAACTGAGTGGGAAGAAAGTACTGCTCTAGAATCAAAGGAACTTGAGGAACATACCAAGTGCAGTGAGTGGGTGTTATGTCAATGCCGATTCATGCATATCAGCTGTATAAAGACATTGCTGGGGCAACTGATGAAGCTTGATGACATTCTGATTATGAGGTGCTACCAAGGAATAAGAAATTTAGTCAAGTACATTAATAACATCATGGTTTGCTAAGAAAATGTTTGTATTTGTAAGAAATGCATTCAGAAATAAGTAAGGTAAAATGGTGTAATATCTAAGATTTGCTTTATAACATATAGCAATAAAAACTTAAGGATATGAAGAATAGATGAAACCAGTGTGATGAAATTTCAATATTTGTTCAACCTGGGTGGCAGGCAGTCATTATGCCACCCTGTCTGCTTTTGTGTATGTTTAAAACTTACCACATTCAAAATGTGAGAACATTTAAGTATGTTCTTCCTAACCCTTTATATAGAGCACACAAGTATGAACAGATCCAGCTCCCGTGTGTGTGCTCAGTTGCTCAGTCATGTCCCACTCTTTGCAGCTCCATGGACTGTAACCTACCAGGCTCCTCTAGCCATGGGATTTCTCAAGCAAGAATACTGGAGTGGTTGCCACTTCCTGTTCCAGGGGATCTTCCCAACCCAGGGACTGAACCCTCATCTCCTGTGCCTCCTGCACTGGCAGGCAGGTTCTTTACCACTAGCACCACCTGGGGAGCTCCAAATCTCAAAAATCAGAGGGAACTAATTTAAGATACCTCTAATACCAGAAGCATGTTGACCATGTTGATATTTGAGTAATTGAAAACATTTCTTCATAAAGGAGGCTAACAGCTCCTGGAGTTCTTAAACTTCAAAAAAAGGCAGCTGAAAAGAATTCTCAGGGTTTTTTTTGGCTTCCCTGGTGACTCAGAGGGAAAAGCATCTGTGTGCAGTGCAGGAGATCTAGGTTCAATCCCTGGGTCGGGAAGACCCCCCTGGAGAAGGAAATGGCAACCCACTCCAGTACTCTTGCCTGGAGAATCCCATGGTTGGAGGAGCCTGGTAGGCTACAGTCCATGGGGTCACAAAGAGTCGGACACGACTGAGAGACCTCACCTGCACTTTCTTTCTCAGTTTTAACTGAACAAGAAGTCAATTTGATTCATGTATTTGAAAATGTAAGTCAACTCAGATGGATTTATGCAATTTCATGGAATTTTAGCAGCAAAAAGGAATCTGTGGGTCCCATTTCAAAACCTATATACTTATAAACCATGTTTAAAGCATCCCCACGCCCAGAGCCACTGTGTGCACAAGTCCAGAGGTGTCATTAATATCATGCTTTCTATGTAGTACACAGTCTACATACAGTGGTCTAAACTCCAGTTATTAATATTATACTTCCATTGCCAATACTTTATCTCTTAATACTATTGATATGGTATAATTAATAATACTTATTTCAGAGTTTTGAAAATGAGGATTTAAAGAACCTAAAAGGTCTGACACAGTTTAAGACCTATTGGTTGAGTGGTACTCTCCAAAATATAGGCTGAAGTCATATACCTCAGTACCCATGAATGGGAACTATTATCTTTGCAGCTGTAATTAAGCAAATATGGAGTAGCCTCTAACATAAATGGTATTGTTGTAAGAAGAGATGAGAAACCAAACAGAGGGATGACAGCCTTGTGAAGATGAAGGAAATGACTGGAGCTAGGCTGCCGCAAACTAAGGAATATCTAAGGCTCCCAGGAGCCAGAATAGGCAAGAAGAGGTCCTCCCCTACAGTTTCAAAGTGGGCATAGACCTACTGACACCTTAATACCGTGCTTCTAGAACTGTAAGAAAGTTAATTTTTGCTTTCTAAGTTACCTAGTTTGGCTTTCTGTGCTGGTATTGTTCTCGCAAACATGGTGAACGTTCCAAAAACCCACCGGACTTTCTGTAAGAAGTGTGGGATGCACCATCCCCACAAAGTGACACAGTACAAGAAGGGCAAGGATTCTCTGTTTGCCCAGGGAAAGCGGCGTTATGACAGGAAACAGTGGCTATGGGGGGGCAGACTAAGCCGATTTTCTGGAAAAAGGCTAAAACTACAAAGAAGATTGTACTGAGGCTTGAATGTGTTGAGCTCAACTGTAGATCAAAGAGAATGCTGGCTATTACGAGATGCAAGCATTTTGAGCTGGGAGGCGATAAGAAGAGAAAGGGCCAAGTGATCCAGTTTTGAGCTTCATATTTTATTATGAAGACAATAAAAATGCCATCAATAAAATCCCTTTATGCTTAAAAAAAAAAAAGTTACCTAGTTTGTGGTACTTTGCTACAGGAGCCCTAGGAAATCGATGCAATATTATGTGTGCTGCCAATTCTGAAAGTAGTGACATCTAGAGAAGGACACTGGTGTGGGCTGAGGACCTTCACCTACCTCATTCTTTAATGTAGGTAAACATTTCTCTTAAGGCAACCAACTCGTTTTTGCAACTATATAATTACTATATCCCAATGTCACCTCAGGATCAAAAATGAATGATAACCTCTTCTCTGCAACATCCTTTTCTTCCATAGTTGGTTTCTTCAACTTAAGATCTAAACTCTGTATTTTTCTTGTTAAGATCTCATTCAGGAACTCCCTTGGTGGTCTAGCGGCTGAGACTGTCTCCCAGTGCAGGGGGCCCAGATGCGATCCCCTTCTCAGCGAACTAGATCCCACCTGCTGAACCTAAGTTGAGATCCTGCATGCCACAGCTGAAAACTGAAGATCTCAAGCACCACAGCTGAGACCCGAGGCGGCCAAATTAACTTTAAAAAAAAGATTTTATTCATAAGTTCCTCCTGCTATTATTCCCAGCCATCAGGATCTTTTTATAACCAACCAACATTTAATGTCCTCTTCAACTTCATATTATGCAAAAGTGTGGTTGACATGCCATCTGTATTCAACCAAATCATTAAGAAAATATTGTTCCAAACAAGACTGAAGAGAGGTCCTTTATTGTACCAGAGTGTGTATCAATCCGTTACTCACCACTCTGTCAAATGTAATTCAAGTAAGTAACATAATCTTAATATTGCATAATATGCATGCATTTCTGTGTTCCAAAAGAATTAAGCCTATTATGCTTTCACAAGTGCAAAGTAGTACGATTAATAAATTTTTTGTCAGATGCTTCTTTATCTTCCAGTCTAGTCACCCCATTAAAGAAAGCAAAGTATTTGTATGGTATAACCCATGCTGGTTATAGCTGCATTGAAATCTGACTTTCTTACAATGAAATGTTCTTGAAACTGACATCATGGTCATGTACCAATTGAGAAATATCTTTTGCTTTGTTGAGAATGCAGATTAAACTTCAACATGGATGATATTTATCACTGAAACTTAGACTCATAACTCAGAGGAATGAGATGCAGAATCTAAAGCATTTTGTTTAGTGTCCTCTATTTAGGAAGGATCCAGTTAGGTCTTATAATAATTTGAGTCCAAATAATTGCCAGCACGAATTTCTATTTACACACCTCTTAGACATCAGATACATTACAAGTGTGCTCATCATGGTTCTTGTAGTGTGAGTGGCCCTCCAATATTTCTCTACACTCAGTACAGCCACTGTTTTTACAACACGCTTAAGAGATATGCTGTACTGTTGGAGAAGGGCAATTTCCAATGATTCAGGGCATCAAGAAGGAGCCTTTTACATGAATGCATAGTTTCTTAAATATAAGCCATACTCTTCCTCCCTGTGAGCCTCCTTCATCTTGCCTGATCCCCAAAAAAAATGAATCACATCCTTTTGTTTAAATTACATTTGACAGAGTGGTAATGGATTGAAACACTTTGCAGGAAGGCTCTGATATAGACACGCCTCAAGTCTTGGAAAGAACTGATCCTATTTTTGCTCTTTCCTCCTCTCTCTAGGTCCAGGCTCTCCCATTTCTTCAAAATTCCCTCAGAATTCAATAACCACAACAACAAAAAAAGATGACTCCAAGCTTGCCAAAGCCTTTAGAAAAATTATTTACGTTGAGTCACTTTCGAGTCAAAATCATTGAGATCACCCACAGCAGCTGCGAAGAACTAGTTACTTTCACTTCTACATAAGAACAATTGCACAAAATTCATAACTTTAAACAATCAATTTTCAAGGGACAAAATCTTTCATAATTGACAGATTCGGTCAAGAATCACATCAGTCACGACATGACTTACTGACCACCGGGAGTGGTGTGAATAGCTACCCACGCTCCGCAGCCAAACTAACCTCAACCCACTAATCACGCTTCTGGGAACCACCGCTGTCCACTATCAAACAACATTTGGTTTTTCAAATTAGTCTCCTAGCCCTAACAACTGGACTGCCAGGGAATTTCAAAAGCTGGCTTTTGACTAAAAGAAAAAGGCATTACAAAATGAAATAGATTACAGAAAGAAAAAATACAGAATGGAAGGTGACCAACAGCAGAAGACAGAATTAAGTTCTCTATCAGACTTTATTACATGAAGGGCAGAGAACCTAAAAAAATTAAACTTTGGATTTTCAAGATAAGATCGGACAGTTTTTACCATTTTCAAAGGGTTACAACGTGAGAGATCTGTTGAATGAAATGGGTCTCTACGTAAAGATTACAGAATTTGACAAACAATTGAGAAGTGTCAACTTGAAGTCGTTTGGTCAACTCCAAATTTTACCAACTGCTTACACTTTTAGGCATGTAGCTGACGGTAAACCTTCTTTTTAAAAAAAGAAAAACTAATGTTTTCCAAAGTAGCTACAGAAGCTGTAATGCACTTCCAGGCTAACACAATCTCTAGGCTTAATACCTGCCTCACAGTTATTAAAATTGTGAGGTTAAGTTTGCCTTTTGGTGAGAAGGTCTTGTCATAAGGAGTCTAGGGACCAAAACCAGACATTTCAGTAAAACTGAAAGCTCTCTTTATGATTCTTTTCCCCTTCCTCTCCATGAGGAAGTTCAGTTACTCACAGTATCAGTCTTACTGGAAATTGTAGAACAGGTTTGCCACCTGAACCTACTGGACAGAAGAGAGCAAGGCAAGCACAAAACCTACAGAACTTCCTAGAACAAAGCACGAGGAAAAGAATGCAGAGTGCGCCCTCTATCGGTCTGTTTTAAAAGCTGGTGGCTGTTTGGATCGCTGAGTCCATTGATAGGTAAGAGACTAAGGCCATCGGAGTTGGAAAATTCTAAGTGTGGTGACCCAGCAGCAAAAATCTAGTAAAAGCATGCTTGGTCAGAAGTCAAGAGTGCTCTGCCTGGCTCTGACCGGTCTGTGAACTGGCAGCGTGATACATACCAATCCCCTCAATGCCAGCACTGCACGTCGTCAGCTGGAAAATTGCAACACTGATTTCTACAACTTTATATTACTGTTTAGTTAACGAGATAAAAATTAGACCATACGAGAACTTTTAACAGAGCCCCTTATTTTGTTTATTTTGTACTTTTATAAACTTTTTAGGGAATAGAGACAATATAACCACTATTGCCTTTGAGAAAGGGATTATTAGCCAAGTAATTACTTACTGAAATAAGTCTTGAGGTAGTAGTTTCCAATGTGTCCTCATATTATGAAGTACACACATGGCAAATGGCTGGAAACCCACACACTGAAAATAAACTTTTAGGAAACAAATGTCTATGTGAATTTGAAGCAGCCAACTGGCATCATGCTCATTAATACGGTCTACCTTCTATTTCTTTAACCAATGCTTCTTAACTGCTTTAAGATAACCATGGCCACTTTAAGACTGCAGTGAAAGCTCTAGAATCTCTCTTTACACTCAAAAAAAAAAAAAAAGGAAAGAAAGAAAGAAAAAATATTTGGAGGCCCACAAAATCCTTGGCCCCATCTCTGGACCCCAAGTTAAGAAACTTTGCTCAAAAGAAATGTGCAGAGCCAGTTGTTTCATAAGTGCCTTTAGTATCTTTCAGCAGGTGATGAAAAAATCAAATGGCTTTAAGTAAATTGTAAAGGTTTTCCCCAAAATGACTAGATAAGGTGAAGAACTACCTAGAATTACAGTTTCTTGACATTTTAAGAGTAAAAATAATACTTATTAGCTTTCCTCTAACTTTGATTGGCTATTCTGATCGTATGATGGTTTCATGATATAAACGTGTATATATATGTATATATTATATATATACACACACACATACCTACAACACACATATTTATATACAAATGCACAAGCACACCCTCAGAGACACACACATAATTGTTCTGGCTGCTGCTGCTGCTAAGTCGCTTCAGTCATGTCCGACTCTGTGTGACCCCATAGATGGTAGCCCACCAGGCTCCCCCGTCCCTGGGATTCTCCAGGCAAGAACACTGGAGTGAGTTGCCATTTCCTTCTCCAATGCATGAAAGAGAAAAGTGAAAGTGAAGTCGCTCAGTCGTGTCCGACTCTTAGTGACCCCATGGACTGCAGCCCACCAGGCCTCCCTGTCCTTCGCTGTCTCCTGGAGCTTGCTCAAACTCATGTCCATTGAATAGGTGATGCCATCCAACAGTCTCATCCTCTGTCGTCCCCTTCTCCTCCTGCTTTCAATCTTTCCCATCATCAGGGTCTTTTACAGTCCTAAACCTCAATTTCAAGTTCCTTAACACCAGTTATGTTAGCATTATTGAGTTGTAGCAAGTTCTGAGGCTCAGTGAAACTCTGGGTCCAAAGAACATCTGAATGACTTCAAAGGTGATTTCTTCTTTTAAAATGAACGCTTATATTGAAAGTGTACTTTGTTTAGGAAAGGTCAGTGAGTTCAGGAGGGCTGGGTTCTAGTTCTAGCTCTCTTCCACCTAACTATTGGTTTTTTAAATAACACATTTCAGTAAGCACCTCAGCTTCTTCATTAGTCAAGCCAGTCTCACTTCCTTCAAACGGCAGCAAAACGTCTGTTCTCCTGGTAGGCACTGGACAGAAACTATGTGGTATTCACATCTACACCGAAATTTGTCACACACACACACACACACACACACACACACACACACACACACACCTGTCTCTCATAGGTATGCCTACATAGCTATTACTCTGAAGTCATAAATATAAGATTGAATGTCTGCCTGCACTAATTTATGTTATTAATATGATTGCCTTTTAAGAAGATAAAACTAGTTTCTTTTTGGTCTAAATAATTATTCATACAGACAAAGAGTTTGGAAATGAAAACCCCTTTTGGCCCTTTCTTTAGAAGTATTTTTATCATTTTTTTGTTATTGTTTTTCTAGAAGTATGTTTAGATACAGGTTACTCCCAGTTTCCCCTCCCCTGCCCCAACTCATAATAAACAGGTATAGGAGAACACACAAGGGCATTCGTGTATTCTGTGAAATGCTGAGGACCATCAGAGGCTTCAGAAAAAGGCCAGGCTGGGGATGCTTTCATATGTCAGCATTGCTTATCTTTAAACTCTAAAGAAGAACAGTAAATAATGAAATTATATCTATTATCTAATTAGTCATCCAGATTTCAACTATGTGCAAAGAACTTTGAATTTAAAAGAAAACATTTCTAATGCCATTTGCAGCAATGTGGATGGACCTAGAGAATGTCATACTGAGTGAAAAAGTCAGAGAAGGAGATACATTGCATGAAACCCCTTACATGTGGAATCTGAAAAGAAATGACACGAATGAAATTATAAAACAAAGATTCACAGACTTAGAGAACGAAGGTGCAGTTTCTTGGGGAAAGGGACAGTTAGGGAGTCTGGGATGGACATGTACACACTGCTATACTTTAAATGGATAACCAACAAGGACCCACTGTAAAGTGCAGGTAACTCTGCTCAATGTCATGTGCCAGCCTGGATGGTGGGGAGTTGGGGGAGAATGGACATGTGTATATGTGTGGCTGAGTCCCTTCATTGTTCACCTGAAACTATCACAACATTGTTAATCAGCTATACCCAATACAAAATAAAAAGCTGAAAGCTGACCCCCGCAAAAAAAGAAAAACATCTCTCATTAAGTAATTAGCATTATTTTAAGAGCAAACAACAAAATCTCAATGACTTTTTTGTTCAGGCACAACTTGTGCAGGAAGCACTCTTTGGCCTGGTTTGAGCAGTATGACACCACCCTTATGGCAGAAAGTGAAGAGGAATAAAAAGCCTCTTGATGAAAGTGAAAGAGGAGAGTGAAAAAGTTGGCTTAAAGCTCAACATTCAGAAAACTAAGATCATGGCATCTACTCCCATCACTTCATGGCAAATAGATGTGGAAACTGTGTCAGACTTTATTTCTGGGGGCTCCAAAATCACCTCGTGTGAAGAGTTAACTCATTAGAAAAGACTCTGATGCTAGGAGGGATTGGGGGCAGGAGGAGAAGGGGACGACAGAGGATGAGACGACTGGATGGCACTGACTCAATGGACAAGAGTTTGGGTGAGCTCCAGGAGTTGGTGATGGACAGGGAGGCCTAGCATGGTGCAATTTATGGGGTTGCAAAGAGGTGGACACAACTGAGTGACTGAACTGAAGATGAATGTGCCGAAGTTCTGCCCTAGAGGAGCTCAATATATAGAAAAGATGACACATATGGCAAAGTAACCAGAATAAAAGTAAAATGAGAGTCCTTTAGGAGTAGCATGAAAAGCTAAGCAAGCTTTTAGGGAAAATTCCAGGAAGGCTTCACAGAGGCGGTGACATTTTATTTAGCTGGGCACCACCATATACTCAACAACACAAAAGCATGAAAACACAATGGTATGGCTGAAAATGAAATAATTTAGTATAGCTTGAGCATACAGTACTTTCATGGTGGTGGAAGATTAGAAAAAGGCTGTGATCAGATGGTGGAGTGCCCTTGAATGTAAAGTGAAAGAAGCTGGAACTTATTCTTTTTTATTTTTTATTTATTTTTTTGCAGCCAAAACTAAGTAAAAAAAAATTTTTTTTTTACTTTATTTTATTTTACAGTACTGTATTGGATTTGGCATACATTGACATGAATCCTCCATGGGTATATATGAACTCCCAAACATGAACCCCCCTCCCACCTCCCACCCCACATCATCCCTCCGGATCATCCCCATGCACCAGCCACAAGCATCCTGCCTCCTGCATCGAACATAGACTGGTGATTCGTTTCTTACATGATAGTATACATATTTCAGTGCTATTCTCCCAAATCATCCCACCCTCTCCCCCTCCCTCTCCCTCAGAGTCCAAAAGTCCACTGTACACATCTGTGTCTCTTTTGCTGTCTTGCATACAGGGTCCTCATTACCATCTTTCTATTCTTAAGTCAATATGGAGACCTGGGAGGTTTGAGGTTTATTAGCAAAGAAGTAACATGCTCAGATCTGTGGATCACATTGAGAAAAATTCAGTGTGGCAGCCTTGTAAAGGATGGAGTGAAGAGGAAGTGGATGACGAGAGATGAGTGAGTGAGGATCTGAACTAGGAAATACCTTTGGGAATGGAAAGTATGGGGTAGATACAAGCAACATTGCTGATACCTCCTCCTAAGACTGAATAAACCAATAACGAAGGCAAAGGGAAAGCCAAAGACTGCAGTGAGGCTTCCAGCCTTGACACACAGAAACCCGTGAACAGGAAAAAGGAACACAAGCAGAGGAACATATCTGGGAGAGAGCATGAGATGGCTGGATGGCATCACGGACTCGATGGACGCGAGTCTGAGTGAATTCCGGGAGTTGGTGATGGACAGGGAGACCTGGCGTGCTGCGATTCATGGGGTCGCAAAGAGTCGGACATGACTGAGCGACTAAACTGATAGAAGAGGGACTGCGTTGTCAAGTTTAGTGTGCATGGAATGGAATATCTATCCACATATGAGGGTGTGTGAAGTATCTATCCATATAGCAGTAGCTGGGAAATCAGAAAGTAATATAACCTGAAGCTCAAAAAAATGAGGCATAGAGCTAAAGGACTTTACATGGAAAAAGCAGTTGAGCATACAGGGATGGATAAAATCCTCCAAGGGAAAGAAGAAAAGTAAGGAAATACTAGCATACTCTGACTGTGAATGAGGAGACCAAGGAAGGAAAATGCACAGAATATGGGAGGCAAAACTAGAGTGCCGTGTCACTAAGAGAAAAAAACCCTTGGAAAGGAGTGATCATCTTAGTGATGGGAGGGGACTGGAACAACACAGGCGGGGTTGGCGTTGAGGTGAGCACTGAGCATGGATGACCACTAAGAAAATCCTGCCCATAAAACAGAGGTAGAAGCCAGGTTGTGACAGAGTGAAGACAGTGAATGAAAGAGGATCATAAGGCAAGACGAGAGAAGGGCTAACGTGAAGCAAAAGACTGGAAAGAAATATGAGAAAGAAGGAAATTTCAGGACAAGAGAGATAGCAGCCTGCTTGAAAAGAGGGCTACTCATACAGAAAGATCCTATAGGCGAGAAAGACAGGGGAGGGGTGGGCCTTGGAAAGAATTAGAACACTGCATCCTTACCCATTCCCTCTCCTAGTCCTCAACCCCTCACCTACAGCTTTCCTCTGACCCCTGTCCTCCTCCTGAGAACAAGACAGAAAACAGGAAAGATGAGCAAAAGTCCTTCTTAGTTACAAAAAGCCAACCATCCATGGTCATACTGTCCCCCCTCCACACACACCTACATATACACACACGTATAAGCATGTAATAGATATGCCTTCCCTATCATATATATTATTGATGTACTTTATTAATTAGTGCCTGCCATACGCATTCCAGTTCAAAATGTGAAAAGTTACCAGTATGACATGCAACACTCTTTTATCTAATGGTCAATCCTTGACTGTGGCAAATACTGGAAGGGGAGGAGAACGAACATCACAACATTTTGAAAAAAGAATATTTTGAACTTACTACCTCTTTTTAGCAGTGTGGTTCTGAAATATTACGTCGAGTGATTTGTCTGTCATCTATTTCCTGAATTTGGGAGGTGTAAGAGTGCTTATTTTCAGGAAAAAAAAAAAATGGTTCAAACGGCAGTTAGTTGGGAGAAAAGGAATAAAAAGTGGACAGGACAATCTATAAACTGGCCAGTTAGTCTCTGAATAAATCAAGAGGCGGCTGTTCATTAAGAAATTAGAAGGGTCATTTCTAACTTGTGGTTTCTGCAAACATTGGATTCTACCCAAGCTGAATTTATAAACAGTTAACAAAGCCAGAATTAAGTGGAGGCCTGACAAAATGTCACCTATTCTTAATCACTTCCAAATTCCAGGAGCAGAGTAAGATGTTGGCTGGGACATGGCAACTTTCTAACCTCTGTGCATTGGTAAGATACTAGCCAGAAAAACTCAGAATTATGTTGAAAGAAAACCCCATTAACAACAGAAGAAAAGAAAGAATGTATTTATGCTACAAAGTTAAACATCACACCGAGCTTTTCTGAAACACTCTGGAACTTAAAAAAGCAAGCATACAAAATGTATTTTGAAGCTTTTAAGAGTAGGTTAATATGTTCCATGTGCCATTTTTATTTTCAAAGAATACTGTGAGAAATAAGCTATCATTAAAAGTACTTGTGAAACTTGTAAATATCTCCACATCTTTTCATTCAGTTTTTAAAAATACAAATTAATTCAGTGCTACAAGTTTTAAGAGAAAACATGTCTTTTTTTAAAAAAACCAAAGTTGCCAGAAACATACCACACTATTTGTGATAAACATTTGTTTCATGGAAGAAGCCAAGTCTAATCATAAAGGAAAATGCGCAGTTATGGAGGAAGAAGCTGAAGCTTCAGTAGGGAAAAACGCTATAGCAGGAAACCCTTGTCATATCGCGCCCCCTACCATCAGACCACCAGAAACACAATTACATGTCTGGGAGCCTTGCTGCTTTTAAGAGTTTCATGAAGAAGTTTTCACAAATCCCTGGTAAATTTGTGACCGGTAAAAATCACTGGGACAAAAGATATATAAAATGAAATCACTACATTCTAAACTCAAGAAATCCTAGGAATACCATAATAAATTCATGATATCTATCTACTTTTCAGTAATTCAGCCTGAAATGTGACTTCCAACCCCCCAAGTAAAACAAATTGAATAACCCAGTTTACCACGCAAATAAATCGTAAGAGGGCCCAAGACAGATTCAGGCTATAGGGGTTAACAGTAGCTAATAACGACTATATTTTAAAAAGGGACTGGAGAGTGAGAGGGCCAGTGAGTTACAACTGTTACCACGTAGACAAAACACGGGTTGTCAATCAGCTTTTCAAAACATTGGCATGTGTCTCCCCTCTATAAGAAATCCATTCACACTATTGTGTTTGTGCCTTACTTTCGAATATATTGCTGCCAGGCCCCAGCAGTCACTATCAAATCCATTTCTATTGTCTGGTTTTGTTTTCTAAATAAGCAGACAAAAGACTCGTAGGTGGCTAGTGTTGTTTATGATGGTCTTAAGTTTTATCTGATATTCTAGTCTCTAATCCTCTGGCCATATTTTGAAATAAAGCATAGAGCTAAATGATATATTTGCTCTCTGTTCTAGACTGGATGCAATTGATTTTAACTGACTAAATTATCTGATCTCTGCCAAGAATTTTATTTCATTAAGAAAATGATATTATAGAGCATCTGAGATCATAGAGCAGACTAAACATAATGCCAAAGGAGTTCTGAGAATGCTCCACAGTGAAGGTTTGATTATTTGCAGATGGAATATGAAAAAAAAGGAAAAGAATCAGATCCTAGGCATTAGCCTAACCAATCCTGATATCACTGCTGCCGACATCACAGCACAAAGTCAAGAAAATAACTGATCTTCTCAGCCACAGCACCTTTTTTTTAACGGTACTAATCACTTTTCTTCCTAGAAAGTAATACTTAACTGCCACCATCCAAAACAAAGGGAAAAGAGGAAATGTTGGTACCGCAATAGGCTCCAGCATGTCAACTGCCACTACTGACATGATTTGGCTAGTACTCAAGCATTCACCAAGGAACTAATTTAAATCAATCTCCTTTGGGAAAGCCAATTGTTTGGTATGCGCAACAATTGGTGTATGATCAATCAGCGGACATGAGATCAATTAAAACCAGCTTAAGCCTGTGAAGAGGGACAATTCACACAACCTGAGTTAGATCTCTATTCATTTCAGTACTCTCACAATGCGATCCTTAAGCTTCCTTGCAAAGCAGAAAAGCTACTATCACCCTACACTGTCTAGCCAGCCCTTTAAGTAGTTCCACTTTTAATTAAAAACACAGTATGCCTTTTGTTGGCACAGATAGTGTGGTCACTTTTAAGGACCGAAGTTATTTTAGCCAGCAGCTTGAGGTTTGGGAAGGGACATCTGTTAAGGGAAACACACACACTTTGATTTTTTTTTTTTTTTTTCCTTTACAACCTTACTAGTTTATATGTAGTTTGAAAGCATTTGAATTTTATTAAATTGAAAGGTTTGTCTGGCAAAAGTTACTACAGTGGCAAAAGTTGCACAATTTAGAGCTGGGTTTCTAAAGGTCAGCACTTGGGATGTAGCTATAATTGCCATGAGATTTTGCTAAAGCAGCTTTGAAACAAATAGGTTTTGCATCAGATACTTAAGGAGGCATTGGCAGAACTTTGGAGATGGCACTGCAAATAAAAGCATGCAGTATCGCTTCTGGCCGCAGGGGTGCTGTAAAGCCATGCTCCACCAAAGAGCATCTATGTGTTAAGTTCTACTAAAGCAACAAGCTCAATTCCTCCCCATTCAACCACAATGCAACAAGCAGTGTGGATCAGAAAGACATCGCTGAATTAGCAAGTCATTTAATAAACAAGAATTTGGCGAAGGGTTTTAGCTCTTTCTGTTATGTTGAACGTTAGTCTTTTCAATCAAATAGACTGTAACCTCTATTTATAAGGAGGAGGGTGGGGGGAACCTCTCCAAACACTTTGACCACAGTGTAATCAAAACCTGCCAGCTCTACCAAGTGATACCTGGAAAGAAAATACTGGGGTGGAGAAAGGAAAAGGGAGGTGAAGGAGATGGAAAGGGACTTTTGCAAGTCATAACAATATTAAACTTTCACAGCCTCTGGGAAGAAATTCCTCCCTAATGTATTTATTCAGAAAAACTTGTGAAGATAAGCATTTTCGAAATGTCAGAAACGAGAGACCAAGAGTAAGAAATGGGGGTTGGAGAAAGGGGTGTCCTTTTTAAGCACAGCTCCATGGTGTCAATTGGAGAGCGCGGAGGCGGCGGAAATCGCACACGACCAGCTGTCCTGGGCTCTGCCCTTAGACCGGCCAACCTTCAGCCCTGCGGGTAGATGAGAACAGCTTAACGACGTCCTAAAAAGCTTTGAAAAAATAAGGGCGCAAAAAGCTCTCTCCAAAATCTGGATGCAGGACTGGAGATTCCATAAAACGAGTCAGAAACAGCCCACATCACAGGTCGAGCGAGACATTCACATCCCAGAAAAATCCAAATCTGTCAACCTCAGGACAAATTCTAACTGCGCATAAGTCCAAATTCCTAACCAAGATGGATAAGCTCTGGGGAGCTGCTGTCCACCTTCCGCGAGGCAGCAGTGCAAGGTGAGTGTGTGTGTTGGCGGTGGGAGTGTTGCGGTTTGTGTTTAAATCCTTCAGGAGACTTAATTGTGCTTAGCAGCCCTTCCCCTAAGATGAAGTTAGATTAGCTGCAGCCGTAGCAGGACTCAAACACGGGCGCACTAAATCTTCGGGGAAGCCAGCTCCCTGAAACCGTTCTGGAGGCTTCCACCGGCCTCCCGGCAGCGCACACAGGTGATGGAGAGGGAGCGGCGGCTAAAAAGCCACAAGTGAGTGTCACCGAGGCCAGGAACCTCAGAAACAGCTGCTTGTGAGGGAAGTCAACGCAGAGGGCAAACTCGGGCCTGTCCCCAAAATATTCTGCCAGCGAGCGCCCCCCCAGAAACAACCTGCGCACGAGTTGCTGCTCAGTGTACCAAGTTCAGAGAGCCCTTCCACCTCGTCCTAAGGTCCAGAGGAAGACAGTATTGCTCTCTTCCTGGAAATGCGGATCCTCCGCAGCGACCTGGTACCCCTCCCCAGCCCTCTCGCTCGCGCTTTCTGGCCCACACGCGCGCGCAGACACAGACACACACACACACACACACAGTTGTAGGTAGGCCGTGTCGAAAACCATCTGGGGACAGGGTTTGGGGCGCACGTGGGTGGCGAAGACAGAGAAAAATGAGAGCAGCAGAGATAGCTGAGAGGACTAAAAAGAGAAAAAGACAAAAAAATAAAGAGAAAAAAAAGGATGCCAGATTAAAAAAAAGAGAGAGAGAGACCTAAAGCGAAGAGTTCAGAAGTAGAAGCTGGGCGGCTAACGTGGGTGCGGACCGCACCTCTCAGCCCGGCGCGCCCGCAGGGAGCCCGGCTCACCCGGCTCCCGCGCCCCCGGAGGACAGAAAAGACCGAGCTCTCGGCAGCGCCCCGGGGCCTGCAAAGTGAGGAGCCCGAAGGCCGGGTGGCGGGCACGGCCCTGCCCACCTGAGCCGGGCGCGAGTGCCGCCGCCGGCGCCCGCGACCCCACGCGGCTCCGGCGGAGTAGAACCCACCTCTCTTGCTGCGCCTCCATCGATGGCCTTGGCAGTGGCTGTAGTCCACACAGTTCAGGATGATGAGGGCAAAGGAGAAGAGACGAAACTGCATCTGGGCGGTCGGGCGGGGGAGAGACGCCTCTCAAAGCAGGGGAACTGGAGGGCTCATCCGAGGAGCCGGCGCAGCCCGCGCCGCTGTGCAAGACGCCGAGGGGGCAGCCTCCACCAGCCAGCGGGGCCGCGCGGGTCACTTCGGCATCTCTCCGCCTGGAACCTGAGAGACGAGGAGGAAAAGCCGGGTGGAGAGAGGCCCAGGGCGGCAGCTGCCTCTTCACGCGCCCCAATTTAAGAAGGGAAGGGAGGGGGAAAGCGAGCTCACCGCCTGGCGCGAGCCGCGGAGCGGCTTAACCCGGAGCGCACAGCTGCAGGCAACTTGGAGAGCAAGGTGATTACAATCAGTGAATTAGCAACCTCTGCGGACCTACAGGCTCCGACCCCGGGGAAGGGACGTTGCGCGGGCGCTTCGGGAAGAGAAAAGAGCTCCACGGTCCCCGAGGGTGCAGGGTTAAAGGCGCGCTCTTAGGTCCTTTGGCCCAGCAGTGGGGCACCCAGGCGCTGTGGCCACGGTGGCGGGCGCGGGTCGCCTACCGTGAGCACTCACGTCTCAGGCTGCGCGGCGTGCCTAGGCGCGGCGCTCCATCCCGGGATCGGGAAGCGAGACACCTCGCCAGCACGTGGACTGGGGAAAAGTTTGCCGAGACCCACAGGGAGCGCGTGGCAGCTCTGGGGCGCAGGCGGCCGCGGTGGGTTCGAAGCGCGCAGAGGTTCCTCCGGACTGACCGCGCCTAGCAGGAGCGCGGCTGGGCGGGCGGGACCGCAGCCTCTGGGATGCTGCGTCCCCGCCGGTGAGTGCGATCCTCAGGCGAGGGCCACTCCCGCTCTCACTCTCTGGATCCGTATCCAGCTGTGCGGTTTCCAGAGCTCTCTCCACAGCCACTTTTCAGCTAAGGTTTCTCCCTTTCAAACTGTGGGAGACAGAACGCTCCTGGGAGGGCGAAGGGATGGCGAGCGCACTTTCCGATGGAGATGCAGCCGGGCCCAGGCTCGGGATGCTTCTATAAGTAGGTGGTGCTGTGGTCCAAGGCAACTAAGTCAGGGCTGCCTTGGAGTTCCTGGGTCCTAAAGCCAGAATCTCTCGGGTTTCCCTGAGGTCCTAAAGAGCGCTGACAGCCTCCAGAGAGCCTACCCCCAGGCGAGTCCCCTCTGCGCTCTCCTGGAGTAGGTAGCTAAACTGAGGAGTGGCTGAGATGGAGGCGTACCCCCAGACTGTGCCGGCCCTACAGCCCAGCTGTCTTCACCAGGCGTCTGCTCTGGTGCTCCAGGGCCGGTTCCAACCGCAGCGCCGACCTTCCTGCGGGAAGACCTGACTGATGGCTTCTCCCAGACCTTCCTTTCCGAGCTCTGAGCCGGGGCTGCTGTTTCTCAAGCGGAGTTTAAACTTGAGCCTCATCCCGAAAGATGCCACACCTCTGATACTCTTACATTTACGTCTTGGCTTTGTTTTATAGGAAGATGTCTTAGCACAGCTGAATCTAAAACATCTAAAACGCGTCCTCGGTTTAGGGAGGGAAAGGGGTGTTCCAGTCCTTTGCTTATCCTTAGAAGTTTTCTTTCTTGACTTTGTATCTCCTCCAGAAAAACTTCCAAAAACCTTTGATCCCTTGCTTGCAGTATTCTAGAAATTAGGGCCTTGCTTCTTCAAAGAGAAGTTCAGTTCTTACTGAAACACTTCTTATTCATAATCCCCCTCCCTCCCCCACCCTCGCCGTCTCCTGAATTGAACTTTTAGGTGCCTTCAGTTTAGGGAATACTCTGTTTAACGAAGTGCTACATACTCTTGATGCTATTAGATTTCATTCTGGTGAAATCTTAGGTTCTGAAGTCATTACTGTAGGAATGAATTTACTGCCTAGGCAAAAGATAAGAATTTATACTGCTAACCAGGGGTTTAGGAATGTTTGCAAATATGACCACAAGTACCATATTATTATGCTAGCATTTTGTACTATTTAAATTTCTCTATGCCTTCAGTTTAAGATGTTCAGAAGTCTGAAGATTTGAAACAATCATATAGAGACAATAAGACTATTAAAATAGCACAGTCATTAATTGTCCCATTAATACCTATCCATAACTATTTTTATAGACATTACTATTTACGTAGCAGCATTTATGTGGCTAAGAATTTTAGTGTTATTCATTTTATGTATGTCTGAGAACATCCAAGTCAATCTGAGTTGAAGTCCCTGGTCCCATTTCCCAGATAAGAAAATTCAGCCCTTGAGATTGGCCCATAGGACACAAACAGAGTTAAGCACATAATGGCTAGAGCAGATTTGTTTCTTAGCTTTCAGAACCTTTGATTATTGTCACAGAATTTGGAAGTGATTGGAAACAATTCAGTTTAGGGAGTGGCCCAGTATTTGGCATGATATTGCAGTGACTACCCCCTAAGCATCATAAATACCATTTATCCCACAGACTCACAAATACACACACCAAATTCATTGCACTTGCAAAGGAATTCAATCCATGACACAACAAACTCTTCTCTAAATAAACCTTCTGCCTTTATAGCCTTGGGATCCATTCAAGATTAGAGATCATCAGTGTCTTTTAAAATATTTAAAGACAAAAATAAGTACAAGACCAAGTAGATCTAGCTCCACATGGATCATTTTAGACACATCTCTGAATCTTTTTCCTTGTCGGTACTTTTAGGAAATTAGAACAAGATCTCGTTCACCCCTACCATGTTCTGATTTACAGTCAATTTTCTATTTCTGTCAAGAAGTGAGTCCAACAGCATGAGGACAAACTCGTCATTGATGAGTTTTCATTGTAGAAAGATGAGAATCAGCCACTGTCATCCTTAAATTTACAGACCACTTTCAATCTTCTGTCTTCAAAGGTTACTTTCCAAAATTTTAATCATTTGGATTGCACTGTTGGCATTTTTAAAACCAGAGATACTTTTCAGCTTAGTGAACTCCTAAATCCATTTCACACATAAAAAAGAATTTTAATAGTATCACTTCTGCTGAATATTGGTTAATGCTGTTAAGACAAGAACAGACCCTGGAAGCAAAGAAGATTCCTAATTCCTTTCTCCTTGTGCTCTCTCCAGGTCTGTCTCTAAAGGACACCAAGGAACTTAAAAAATCTTTCACACTTTGTTCTTAGGGTACTTAGGATCTCACACTTAATCTCTTTGGACTAGTTTGTTGATAAAGCAGAATTTTTTTTTTCCCTTTTTTGCCATTCACTGAATATTTTTCCTGATTTCAAGAACCCAGGAATGTTCTTGCTACTAAAAAATACACCCCTAGCAGATCCTAAACTATCATTAACTTTAATCCCATATTTCTGCATCCTTTCATTTCTAAACTGTGAAAGTGTTGTTGATGAGGCTCAGTGCTCAGAGTTTCTCCATCGTAGAGACTCAATGGACTTTTTCTTTAAAATGAGTTTAGATGGTGGTTTCATTAAACTCGCTTTATAAACAGACATGTGTCTGGTGTATGTTTACAGAGAAGCGTGCTGAGGAGGTTGACATCATCCCACTCACTGGTGATAGAGAAGGTTAACTGAGTGTGAGGGAATGCCTTCCACAGAGATTCTATCTAATGACAGTGTATGAAAGTGCCCATCTCCCTATAAACCAGCCAATGTGTTTTGATCTTTAGCACTCCGAGGCAAAATATGATATATCAATGGTTTTAAATTTTATTTCTTTTAAATGAAATTATGCACCTTTAATATGCTTAGGCAATTTATATTTCCTTTTTCATCAACTTTTCAAAGATATCATTTACCTCTTTTTCTGCTCTTGCTCACTTAATTTTATTTTATACAATATACTAAAATATGCATAAATATATTATCTTTTGCTATTTGGATTGCAAACGCTTTTTCCAGGTTTATCATTTGTCTCTTTACTTAAATTTAAAAAATACTTTTATGTAAGATTTGTCAGTCTTTATAATTTCTTTGTGTTACAGTTGTACAAAGCTCTTCTTCATGCCGTTCTTTTTAGTTTTTATTTGGGAGTTTTCTAAGACACTTTTTTCAATGTTAAAAACTGTAAGATGTTAGTGGTTTCATAACTGTATGATGTGGCTACATTAGAATAGAGTTTACATTTTCTAAATTTTTGCTAAGTATTTATGTTCACAGATTTGGTTGATTTTGGCTCTGACTCTCATTTTCATCATCTAATTGATTTAGAGTCTTCTTATCTTTTCTGTTATCAGATACTATTCTCAGAGTTAAAGTTTCCCACAATCTTCTTATTGATTGTTGAAATTAGTTGGTGTCATACTTACTCTTCCACTCTAGAATTTATCTGTTACTAACTTTGGAACAAATTATGGCATTTTTGCCATTGTATTGGAGAAGGAAATGGCAACCCACTCCAGTACTCTTGCCTGGAAAATTCCATGGACTGAGGAGCCCGGTAGGCTACAGTCCATGGGATCGCAAAGAGTCGGACACGACTGAGCGACTTCAGTTTCGGTTTCAATATNTGGAGAAGGAAATGGCAACCCACTCCAGTACTCTTGCCTGGAAAATTCCATGGACTGAGGAGCCCGGTAGGCTACAGTCCATGGGATCGCAAAGAGTCGGACACGACTGAGCGACTTCAGTTTCGGTTTCAATATTGATAGTATATTTTTTTCTGTTAAATATAAGCCAATGTCCATTTTGCTAGTTACATGTGATAGCCTATGTTCATTTATTATATTTTGTATGAGATAATTAATACAAAAGATCTTCAACCAGGTCACTGACCAGTTCTTATCCAGGCTAATTTGTTGTTTTTAAAAGCCACATCATAATCACTTATTTAACATTTGAAAAATGTGTAAATATTTGACTCCTCCAAATATTAATACTATGTCCTGCCACTTAAGAACTCTTCTGTAGACTGATGTGATAAGGCCCATTTCTCATTTTGTTCTCCATCCTTATGGAAGAGATCCAGGAGGCTCTCTTCAAAGGAAGTCTAACTCAGACCAGCTCATAAAGAAAAAAACACAAGACTTGACCTGAAGTTTTAAAATTATTCCCTTTATTTAATCTTGTGCACTCTGAACTCTTTTGAACTAAAATAGTGTCATTTCCATTCTTTTTTGTATGAATGTGGTTGCTGGAAGGAAGTGTTACTACACTTGGTTAATAACAAGAGATAAAGATTCTCAGCTATTTTAAGAATGAGAGTTTTCATTAATAGAAGAGAATGTCTCTTTTTGCTGCTTGTGAACATTCAATGAGTTATGCTAATTGAGATGAACAATAGAACAAGTAATCCCTAAGAGCAGGAAATACGCTTCCTAGAACTTTTTTCAGTACCCACGTCACAAATAGCTTTGCCTCTCCTAAGCATTTGGCCTGTCTTTAACTTACTGTTATAGTGAGCTCTGTTACTGTTCAGGAGCAAATGTGTGGTTTACCATCAGCAAGTGTACAAGATGGTCAGACACTTTATGTACTAGTCTCATTTCTTGGTCCATTTTATATTTCTACTCTTATTTTCCCTTTGCTGTGTTTTTTGCACCTATTTTTAATGTTGTATTTTTCAGTATTATTATGCATCTTTATAAGCTGCTTTAACTTTGAAACAATAGAGCAAACTTAATAATACATACCTTATACACTTGATAATTTATATACATATATAGGTTGAAGACCATAGGGGTCTAGTTCAACATAGGGGTTCTAGTTGCCAACTATGTCTATTCCAATTGTTCACTCTAGAACTGAGAAAATAACCATGGCATGAATCATGGGATCCACTAGGCCCATTGAGAGGTGAACCCAAACCCAAACTCTATTAATTACCCAGTCTTCATAAGCCACTTCTCTTGACATTTTGGGTGTCAAGAAATTAACCAAAGTCTAGTTACTTCTCCTTCCCCAAAACATAGTCATCTGAGTAAATGGCTCCAGGTCCTGTGGGGGAAAGACTGGGAAAAAGACTTGTGAGAGTCCTTCCTCAAGAGACCTTACCTTCTCTTCATTCAAGGAGCTCTCTTCATTTTATGGCTCTGAACTGACTCAAGTCTTGGTTGGATAAGAGGCTGGGGCTCCCTGGTGGCTCACCCTGCCAGTGCAGAAGACACGGATTCTATCTCTGATCCAGGAAGATCCCAAGTGCCTCACAGCAGCTAAACCCTGGACCACTGACCCTGTGCTCTGGAGCCCAGGAGCTGAAGCCCTCGAGCCTGAGCTTTGCAACAAGAGAAGCTACCGCGAGGAGAGGCCCACGTGCGCTCCGACTAGAGAAGTCCTCGCAGCAGTGGAGACCCAGCACAGCCAAAAACAAACAAAACCCTGTAAATAAAAGAAGACTATTGTGGTGACTCAGCTCATACTTCTGCAAGTCAGAACTAAGGTTTCTCTGGTATATAACACTTTAGTAGTCTGTCCTGTCTACCTCAGTTCTAGGAAAAAGTAAGTTATAAATACCAACTACAATCACATAACTAGCTGCAGAAACACGTACTGCAGCAATAAGTCTTCTTTCTTGTTTTGATATAAATACCAAATATCAATATTTTGTCATCTCCTATTTCTATTTACAGCTGGTAAAGAATCCGCCTGCAATGCGGGAGACCTGGGTTCAATCCCTGGGTTGGGAAGATCCCCTGGAGAAGGGAAAGGCTACCCAGTCCAGTATTCTAGCCTGGAGAATTCCATGGACAGTCTATAGGGTAGCAAAGAGTCAGACATGACCGAGCGACTTTCANGACCTGGGTTCAATCCCTGGGTTGGGAAGATCCCCTGGAGAAGGGAAAGGCTACCCAGTCCAGTATTCTAGCCTGGAGAATTCCATGGACAGTCTATAGGGTAGCAAAGAGTCAGACATGACCGAGCGACTTTCAATTTCATTCCTCTACTATTTAACATAAAATGTATAAGTTGCAGCTAACCTTATATCTCAGTATTTAAGCTACAGAGTACAGAATTGTGAGTATAACTCAGCTAAAAGAATGACTGTCACCCCAAAATTAATAAAAGGACACCTGAGACTTTGAGTATCCTCTTCTGGGACGCAGGTCTATATGTTTTCGTGTGGATAGCTGTGCCAAGTACTATGGAAACCTAAATATGTGTTTATCTTTATTTGTAAGTTAAATGTGGTTAAAAGACATGTGTAGTGGATGCCAGATTGTCAACAGCTGGATTGTTGTACTTTATGCTATCACTTGTGTTAAGTTGGGAACTGTATTTCTCAAATCCTCTGCTATGCAATGATACTGAATTGCAGCTGGCTTAAAGAGGAATTTGAACTTCAAGGGTAACTCAGTCATAAAGAATCTGCCAGTCAATGCAGGAGACTCTAGTTCAATTCCTGGGTCAGAAAGATCCCCTGGAGAAGGAAATGACAACCAGTTCCAGTGTTCTTGCCTGTGAAATCCCATGGACAGAGGAGCCTGGCAGACTGCAGTCCATGGGGTCACAAAAATTGATTTTGTGATTCAACAACAAGAGAGGAATTTACATGAGATTTGGGAGACAGAAATTAAACAGTGGTCACGACTTCCCAGAGGTCTTTTTTTAGCAAGATCCAATGATGGACAGAAGCCTAGGTATGCAGTGGATACGAGCTTGAAACTCGCTCTACTCTACATCCTGCTTTTCTTCTGAATTCTGACCCTGCTTACCCAGAACCCCTAGCCCTACCACTAGATGACCAGCTGCAGAGTCAGTATATTTCCAGAGGCCACCCACAAATTCTCCCTTTGCCATCACACTCTGGTGATGGGATACACTTGGCTTCCCAGGCATATTAGTGACTCCTCTGCCCCTCCAACCCTCCAATCCCCCTTCTAGAGCTTCCCTTCTTCAGGTCCTCTCCCAATCACATTAAGTCTAATTCTTCTAATAGTTCCATCCGTAACACCCAGTGACTACTCTCCTGCCTGTACCGCGGCTGACATAAGTATTAGCTGCTGACTTTTCCACTATTAAATACGAGAACTTATTCCCTTCTCTTCCCGCTTCGCCCCTCAGCACCATCCTCTGCCTGCCTCACCCTCGTCCTTCAGGTATGGCCAGATCAGCATCGAATGGCTGTGTTACTACGTCTGACTGTTCTTCAGAGCTCAGTCATGTGTGAACTGGACTACTGTTACTTTCCTGGGCAACTCTGTTTTCTCTAAAACTATCATTACCTTGTTGTCTCCTCTGCAGAGTTTTCTGTAGCTTACCAGAAATTGAACTCAAACATTTCTCTTAATCACCTCTTAATATGTTCCTTCCTCCCACATAGACCATCAGTTTCATCTTCTTCAAGCTCCTCTTGAAGGCTCTGGAGTACTTTTGCTCAACTGGTTCCCCTTTCTGCCTGATACACGATTGTCATCATGTCCCTTCACTAAGTTCCTGGGAATTCTTTTCTCTCACCTCTAGTGGGTTTTTTTGTTTTTTATGACCCATGTCTTCCTCTTTCCAAGTTAATTTTCACTGTGGTGGAGGATATTCTCCAGGAGTTTCCTGAAAAATTTTGCATAAGGGTAAACATTTTTTGAGACTTTTCTGTGTCCAAAGTGTCCTCATTTTACTCTCACAACTATTTGGATAAGGTATAAAATTTCATGTTAAAATCATTTTTCTTTAGTAGTTTGAAAACATGACTCTGTTGCTTTTTACTTTGCCATAATGCTTTGAGGTCATACCTTTCTAATTACTGATTCTTTCTCATGCTCCTATAGCCCACTCCCAGAAGATTGAAGGGCTGAAATTTCACTGATACTACTTTGTTATGGATATTTTTTATTGATTTTGTTAGAAGTTTGATGGCCCTTTTAACCCTGAGAATGTATGTTTTTCAGTTCTATAAATGTTCTTTAATTATTTGGTGTATGAGTCCTCTCAAGCCCATACACACATTTTTCTTTCCTCCTTTTTTTTTTTTTGAGAATACCTACTGTTCAAATATCCTAGAGTGGCCCTCTAATTTTCCCATATTTTTTCTCCTACTTTTCATGTCTTTGCATTTTTTTCTCTACTTTCTGGAATATTCCCTCAACTTCATCCTTCTTGTCTTCTAGTTAATTTTCATTGCTCTTCTCACTTTTTTTTTTAATTTCAGGAGCTCTCTTTCATTTTAAAATTGTCTTTACTGTACATCAGTTCAGTTCAGTTCAGTCGCTCAGTCGTGTCTGACTCTTTGTGACCCCATGAATCGCAGCACGCCAGGCCTCCTTGCCCATCACCAACTCCTGGAGGTTACTCAAACTCACGTCCATCAAGTCGGTGATGCCATCCAGCCATCTCATCCCTGTCGTCCCCTTCTCCTCCTGCCCCCAATCCCTCCCAGCATCGGAGTCTTTTCCAATGAGTCAACTCTTCGCATGAGGTGGCCAAAGTGCTGGGGTTTCAGCTTTAGCATCATTCCTTCCGAAGAACACCCAGGGCTGATCTCCTTCAGAATGGACATAGTCTTATTTATTTCAAGTTTTTATTTGTTTTGGTCTTTATCTTTCATCTTAGAGACTTTTCTTGATATTTTATAATTCTTGGCTATTTGTTTATATTTAAAAGTGAGAGATTAACAAGCCAATCTTTAAAAAAAAAAAATTCTTACCACTTCGGTGATGCTTGCCAACTTGAACTTTCCTGTGTGGTAAAAACAGAACTTAAGTAACCTGAAGGAGGATTTTATTGGAAGGAATCAAGATACAATTTATTTAAATATTTTCACTAGAGTTGATCAGATTTCTCAGAGAAAAGTTTTCCAATATTCTGCAGAGGTGGAGGGTTGAGGGGAGGCAGTTATTGTCTTGTCTTTAATTCTTCCTTTCTCTGTGTTTTTCTCCCCTTATGAAAAAGTTATTTTACTTAAGATTTCATAAGACTTCAGGAGAGAGAAAAATGAAAAGCATGGAAATCCATTCTATCATTACTTGCCTTTGTATGTTTTTCCTTTATTCACTCAACAAATAATAATTGAAGTCCTATATATTGACACAGTTATGGGTGCTGAGTATACAGCCATGAGAAAGGAAGACGAGATCCTTATGGAGACTGTATCTTAAGTGAGAAGAGAGTTAAACAATAAAAACTAAATACATGGGGATTGTCTTAATAAATAAAAAGTGTTTATTTTTGTACATTTATCTTGATGCAAATTCAAAAACCTTACACATACTCTTCCCCCAAACATGACTAATAATTTAAATTTTGCTGCCTTAACTTTGTCATTCACTTTTCACTTTACCTCTACAGCTATACGTATTTTTCTGATCCACTGATGTGTAAGTTTTAAACATGGTCGGTTAGTCCTAAATACCTCAATGTATACTCCCTGAGAACAAGAGCATCCACTTATATAACCTCAACATTATCAAAATTAAGAAGTTTAACACTGATAATATATTGTTACTTAATTCATACTCTGTATTCAGATTTTCTCAGTTATCCAATATGCCCTTTATAGCTACTGATTCCCCAGCACAAACTTGAATCCAGGATCACACAATACATTGACTTGTCATGCGTCACTGTCCCCTTTAGCCTGGAACTCTCTCTCAATTTTTCTTGGTCATTGATGGCCTTAATATTTTTGAAGAACACATTCTATTTTGCCTCCTAAGAAATCTCTTTGCTGGTCAAGAAGCAACAGTTAGAACTGGACATGGAACAACAGACTGGTTCCAAATCGGGAAAGGAGTAACTGCAAGGAGATCCAATCAGTCTATCCTAAAGGAAATCAGTCCTGAATATTCACTGGAAGGACTGATGCTGCAGCTGAACTCCAATACTTTGGCCACCTGATGTGAAGAAGTGACTCATTTGAAAAGACCCTGATGCTAGGAAAGATTGAAGGTCGGAGAAAGGGACGACAGAAGCTGAGATGGTTGGATGTCCACCAACTCAATGGCCATGAGTTTGGGCAAACTCCAGGAGCTGGTGATGGACAGGGAGGCCTGGTGTGCTGCGGTCCATGGGGTCGCGAAGAGTCGGACACGACTGAGCCACTAAACTGAACTGAACTTAAAGGAAACACTTTGAGATTATGGAAATACCCTCTTTCTCATCAAATGTTCACCCTAATTTTGTCATACATTAATGGTTTATTAACTGATAATTAATAAATCATTACTCTGATGGCTGTGAAATGGTGATTTTTCTAACTACATTATTTCTTCGACATTTATTAGTTGTTATTCTACTGCAGGGAAAAGTTTTCTCTTCTCCCTGATCAGCAGATGGAAAGCATACGGACCCACAGATTCTTATTTTGCTCAATGTGTTATACTGTGTTATTACACTTATTTTCCATCTCAGTTTTCCCAGATTTGGCCTGTGGAGAATATTAAGCTGGGTTCTGAACTCCAAAAAATTGAACCCATGTCTGTTGCATCTCCTGCTTTGGCAGGCAGATTCTTTACCACTAAGCCACCCAGTTCTACCTTGCTGCTGCTGCTGCTACGTTGCTTCAGCCGTGTCCGACTCTGTGCGACCTCACAGACGGCAGCCCACCAGGCTCCCCCGTCCCTGGGATTCTCCAGGCAAGAACACTGGAGTGGGTTGCCATTTCCTTCTCCAATGCATGAAAGTGAAAAGTGAAAGTGAGGTAGCTCAGTCATGTCCGACTTTTAGCACACCATGGGCTGCAGCCTACCAGGCTCCTCCGTCCATGGGATTTTCCAGGCAAGAGTATTGGAGTGGGGTGCCATTGCCTTCTCCCAGTTCTACCTTAGGAAGATAATTACTTTGGTAGCCTGAAAATGCACTGAAGGGAAACCAGTTCAGAGGTTAATTACTATGACTATATTATATATGTATATATAATTATATATATATATATTTACACATGCACACAGTTGATTCTCATTACTCATGGTAGTTGTATTCTACAAAGTCAACAATGAGTTAGCAAATACTGGGTAAGATTCCTGTAAGCCTCTGGTCTCTTTCCATCAACCCATCAATACATAACCTTGTTTTATGTATGTTTCTGTTTAAAGACACCTTATTTAATATGTATTATTAATTCACTAACATGCTAATCACAGCAACAGCACTATAAATTCACATCTGAATGAAGTTTATTTAACATATTTTTTCCTGAAAGGCACATCACAGTTGGGGGACACTAGACAACACTTCAACACTACACTTGGGGTCCTTTATAACTGAAATTACCAACAACAATCCAAAATGTGAGAAATCTGGCCCTAAACAGATCACAAAAAGTTACTTGTTTACGGTATGAGAGCTGAAAGAAGAAGGCAGAATGCCACCACATTCAACCTCAGCTGGGAATATAAATGTCATGTGACTCAAATTTTTGCCACTCTGTGCATGTCCATGAGTGACTATGAAAGCACCAGGAATATTGATTTTCAGGCTACAAATAAATTTTAATGAATAGGCAAATTTGCAAAAGCAGAATCTGTGGATAATGAGTATTGACTACATACCTACATATGTTTAAAAGTAAACCAGTGCAATATTAGTGGAAACAAAAATGAAGGATTTGATCAATTAACTGTGGGAATGGGGAGAGATAGAAGGCAAAGATGATGCTGAAGTTTCTATTTTGAAAGACTGAGTGAATATTAATACTATTACCAAAAACATAATCCTGAAAAAAGAGACTGGAGGAGAAAGATAATACAATTTTGGAAATATAGAATTTTAGAACAAGGATAACATCCTGGCAGAGATAGACAGTAATTGTGATGATACGGAACTGAAGCACCCAACAGAGGCCATAGCTAGATATAAAATTTGATTATTGGTTACATATAGAATACAATTGAAGTGTTAAGACTACAAGAGATTACTTAGGTAAGAAGCAAAAAAATCCATGATAGAACCTTGAAAAATGTACTAAATTTAAGGTGTCCAGAGGAAGAGAACCAATGAAAGAGCCAAGGAGAAGATTGTGGGGGGAAAACTCAAAGCTAAGGGGATTACATAAGTTTTCCTTGTAACTCAGTTGGTAAAGAATCTGCCTGCAATGCAGAGACCTGGGTTCAATTCCTGAGTCAGAAAAATCCCCTGGAGAAGGAAATAGCAACCCACTCCAGTATTCTTGCCTGGAGAATCCCATGGACAGAGGAACTTGGCAGGCTACAGTCCATGGGGTCGCACAAGTCGGACACGACTTAGCAACTAAACCAAGGGGGTTACAAGAACAAAAACAAGTAAAAAGGCTAGTAAATGATCCCCAAGCAGAACAGNCACTCCAGTATTCTTGCCTGGAGAATCCCATGGACAGAGGAACTTGGCAGGCTACAGTCCATGGGGTCGCACAAGTCGGACACGACTTAGCAACTAAACCAAGGGGGTTACAAGAACAAAAACAAGTAAAAAGGCTAGTAAATGATCCCCAAGCAGAACAGGAAGTAAAGGAAATACATGTCTAAACATGTATGTTATACAATTCTAAATATGCAACATTATTTGTACATTTGGTGTCCCTTGCCTGTGTCACACTCTAATTTTTATCAGCTTTCAGATGTTAGAAATGATTTGAGATTGGAGAAAAGTAGATATCCCACAAATACACCACAGTCCAAATGGACCAAAATGATAGTTTTTTGGAGAAACTGGAAACAACTTGTACCATCAATCTCACGACAGAGAAAGTATATGGACCAAAAATAATGAAAAGCTGATCCATGATGTCATGTCAAGAAACAGGTTTTTCTATCCCATTGCAGTAAGGCTTATCTATAAGGAAAGAACAGGAGCAGACAAACCAGGAGAGCATACTTCAGAAAGAAAAAACCAGGAATATTGAAGCATTAACCAGAGTTTTCATGGAGAAGACTTCCATTTCCTGGGAATGGCAGGCTGGGTTATTTGAACAACTCTCCTGCTGAAACCAACTAAAAATGCCAGCTATAATAAACATCTTTCTAATAGGTACAAAGAACTAAGAAGATATTAAGAAATAACAAGCCAAACAAGAACCCAGGATGGTAAGTGAACACAAAAGCCACTTTCAACCTGAAAATATTTGCCCAACATGAAAATTTTTGTTTTCTCAGAATGGTGAGTGTCTTGTAGGAAGGGAAATAGAAATTCAAAGCAAGGTACATATTAGTTGAGAAATTAAATAGGAGACCCTGCTCTCAATAAGTTGGTACTCCAGCTACACCCTTGGAGTCAGGCTGACTCAGTAGCAAACCAGCCCCCACCACTTCTTGCATCCCAGATTTACATTACCTGAGCAGTCTATAGGCCCTCAGAATATAATTTGCATTAAGATGATCCTGGACTGATAGTGTCTGTGGCTGCTGGCAGAAGCAAATTCTAAACCTATCCAGGGGACCTCCCTGGTGGAAGTGGATAAGAATCTGCCTGGCCATGCAGGGAACATGAGTTCAATCCCTGGTCCGGGATGATCCCACATGCCACGGAGCAACTAAGCCCCCTACGAGCCACAGCCACTGAGCCCACGGGCTGCAGCTGCTGAAGCTCGTGCGCCTGGAGCCTGTGCTCTGCAACATCAGAAGCCACTGCAACGAGAAACCTGTCCTACAAGGAGTAGCTTCTGCTTGCTGCGACTGGAGGACGTTTACACGCAACAGTGAAGGCCCAGCACAACCGAAAAACTACACAAATAAGCCAATAACCTGCCCAGGGAATAAAATAAAATGCATTCATCCTGAATTCACATTATTTCTATGAATAATCTTTCAAATAGAAAAACAAAATACAAGAGAACCAAGTGTATGCACACACACAAAAAAAGTCACTGTGGGCAAGAAACAATGGACAACAGACCCACAAAGATTATAAATACTGGTACAATCGAGCAGACTATAAAGCCATTATGCTTTAGTGTTTTTAAAGAAATACTAAAAGCAAGCTTGATAATATCTGCAGGGAATAGGACTGACCGTGAATGAGGTAGGGAGACAAGGATAAGGACAACAAAGTTTAGGGGAGAAAACTTGGAAAATTATGTTTGCATACATACTAATCTAATGAAGAAAATCAATAACAATACCATCACTTTCATCAGCGTGCTATTAAGCCCCCACTATGTAGCAGATCTCTGTTGTTTTTGCTTGTCTATTTTCCACTCCCTTCCTCTCAAGTAGCAATCCTACCTTCCTTAATAAGGAAAGTACCACAGGAAGACTCACCTTCTTTCAGGCTCCAAGAGTAGTAGTGAGACCCCAGACTGACCAACTGAACCACTCCCTTCACCTGGTGACTGTAATTGATTCAGGAGTGAGCCTGTTTTCCAAGAAAGACCATAGGACTTTTGCTGGAACTCCTGGGGTAGCTAGAACAGCTGAGGTTGCTAACCTGGTAGGCTGGAAGTCTGAGGGCTGTCTTAGGACCTTGAGGAGACAGTCTGCCTGTAGACATAACCAACACCAAGAAAAGAGAAGTGAAGAAAGAGAAACAGATTCCTGGCGATATCCTTTAAACATATAGATTCTATGCCTATAGGCCAGAAACATCTCCATTTCTTATACCAAGTAGTACATTCCCTTTTCATGCTTAAGTCAGTTAGAGTTGTGCTTCTATAACTTGCAAATTAGAGTCCTGGTATATAAGAACAGTATTTAGGGCCCTGGACTGGTCACCAAGGATAAAATATCTGAAAGAGGTAGAGTTGGTCTTGGAATGGAAATTTTTAAAAGAGAATATGATTTAAAAATTCAGGTAATGAGACTTACCTATTGCCAACTCATCCTAAAAATCTCTTTCTACTGATTTTTATAGCATTTTATCAATTACCTGATCCAAGCACTAAAAACATTTTATTTGGTATTATAGAAAACTTTGTATGTCTTATGGGCTTCCCTGGTGGCTCAGAGGTTAAAGCGTCTGCCTCCAATGCGGGAGACCCGGGTTCGATCCCTGGGTCAGGAAGATCCCCTGGAGAAGGAAATGGTAATCCACTCCAGTATTCTTGCCTGGAGAATCCCATGGACGGAGATGCCTAGTAGGTTACAGTCCATGGGGTCGCAAAGAGTCGGACATGACTGAGCGACTTCAGCTTCACCTTGCATGTCGTTATCTCTTCTATAAATCTGCANAATCCACTCCAGTATTCTTGCCTGGAGAATCCCATGGACGGAGATGCCTAGTAGGTTACAGTCCATGGGGTCGCAAAGAGTCGGACATGACTGAGCGACTTCAGCTTCACCTTGCATGTCGTTATCTCTTCTATAAATCTGCATAACTGTGGAGGAAACAATCATATAGAATTTCAGAGAAAGTACCTTGGACAGCCTTAGAAGAACCTTCTTGTTTCATAAATTGAAGTAGGGAGGACTTCCCAGGTGGCACAGTGGATAAGAATCCTCCTGCCAGTGCAGGGGACACAAGTTCCATCCCTGGTCCAGGAAGATTCAACATGCTGCAGAGCAACTAAGTCCATGAGCCACAACTTCTTAGCCAGCTGCTCTAGAGCCTGTGAGCTGCAATTACTGAGCCCCAGTGCTATAACCCCTAAAGCCTGCACACCTAGAGCTTGTGTTCAGCAACAAGAAAAGCCACTGCAAGAAGAAGCTCACACACAGTAATAAAGAGCAGCCCCCACTTGCCACAACTAGAGAAAGCTGGTGGGCAGTAACAAAGACTCAGTGCAACCAAAAATAAATAAAACTTGAGGTAGGAACTATATTTTATCTCGGTATCTTAGATAGATTTAGGGAGTAATAATAATTGAAAGAATGAGTTGAAATGAAAAAAGGGAAGGAAATAAAAAGGAGAGAAATTAAGGAGGAAAAAAGAGACATCATGAGTGAAATTTATGTACTTTGGAGGTCTTCCTTGGTGGCTCAGTTGGTGAAGAGTTTGTCTGTAGTGAAGATCCACGTTCAATCCCTGGATCAGGAAGATCCCCTGGAGAATGATTCAATGAACAGAGGAGCCTGGCGGGCTACACAATCCATGGGGTCACAAGAGTCAGACACGACTTAGTGACTAAACCTACCTCTGGACTTTGGAAAAAGGAGAAGAGAAGTTGGAAGACACAGAATAAAGAGAAAAAGAACAAGAGAAGATACAAGAAATTAGAAATATTAAGGAATACCTCTGGGCATCTCCAGTTGTGAGCTACGTTGTGATGCCTTCTTTTAGAATCTTGACTCTTCTGAGTTTTCTATGCTTTCACAAATAATAAAATTTATTTCTTAATATCCCGAGTGCACATTAACTGACAAGAAGAAGGAACTGTGGATGCACTCTTCATGGCAGGGGGAGCTCTCATTTAAATCATGAAAGTAGCATGGAAAGTGCATGGAAAGCACCCTGGCCTGACTGATGATGAGTTTATGTAAATTCCTCTGGATTATCCTGTTAGAGGATACTGTGGTTTTCAATGATTTGCTTCCCCTTTCCTTTAGGATAATTATCTCACCCATTGCCATGGAGTCTGCAGTGACTTCTTGTGGGAGAAACACACCTCCCTGGCCCACTGATATTTGTCTTGGCCATAGACTTTTATTTGGTCAACATCATGTATGACCCATGCCACCTCCAAGCAGAAGCTTTAAGAGCCATGGTTTGTCTTGTTCTTTTTCTTTAGATGTGAAAATGACATTTCATGCATGCTGAGTTGCTTCAGTCATGTCTGACTCTACAGCCATGGACTGTAGCCTGCAAGGCTCCTCTGTCCATGGAATTCTCCAGGGATGAATATTGGAGTGGGTTGTCATGCCCACTCCAGGGTATCTTCCCGACCAAGGGAACGGACCTATGTCTCTTTTGCCTCCTAAATTAGCAGGCAGGTTCTTAAACCACTAG
>SJYX01004672.1:0-67441 GCA_006410675.1 Oreotragus oreotragus
AAAAAAAAAAAAAAAAAACCATAAAATAGAATACTGTTAACAAGGTTTCCTAATGACTCAGATAGTAAAGAATTTGCCTGCAATGCAAGAGACCCAGGTTAGGAAGATCCCCTGGAGAAGGAAATGGCAACCCACTCCAGTATTCTTACCTGGAGAACTCCAGGGACAAAGGAGCCTGGCGGGCTACAATCCATGGGCTTGCAAAGAATCAAATACAACTGACTAATGCTTAGTGGTGTAACAACTTCAATAAAGACTCTTAAAATAGTCCACATTAAAAAAAAAAAAAAATCCAGAGTTAAAATACCTACAGCCACAGAACAATCACCTGTGTTTCAAGATCTGATCACCCTAGGACCCCTACTACACCACTCTCACATCTTCATCTTGTTCTGCTGGTTCCTTCCGAGGTTTTTCCTACAGACAAGTTCCAGCCTCTCCCATTTAAAATAATAACAACAAATCTGTTCACTTCTTAACCCACAACATTCAATCATAGTTATTACTCAAAGCTCCCGAGAAACTCAAGATGAACTAGCACATCTGACGGACACTGTCCGGCTTTGCCTTATCTGAACACACTATCTGGCACCATTAGCCATCCTCTCCTCTGACGGTTTTCCCAATCTGAGACACCGCACATTCAGAGTTCTCCTCCTGTCTCCCCCCACTGCTGCTTTTCAGTCTTCGTTCCTGTGCTTCTTTCCTTCCCTCTCACCCAGAATTCTGTTCCACTGTCTTCATTCTATTGTACTGATGCATCATGACTTCATCTGGGTGATTTTATCTACATTCATGGCTTTAACACTTATTATGGAGCCTGAGCTATAGTGCTCTCCTAAACCTTAAATGAAACAGCCAAGGACCTCAATTGCCATGTGTCTAAAGTTGAACCTCATGTTCCTAACACCAGTGAATTCATTAGTTGCCTAAGCCAGAAACACAGAATCCATTTGGTAATCACCATTCTCCTTCATTCCTCATATCCTAGTAGCCATTCCACCTTCTAAAAGGTTTGACTATCTCCTTCTCTCCAATCCTTCTTCAGGAATACCAGCAGCCTTTCATTATCTCTTCCAAATTAATATTTTCATACCCTGGATTGGCCCTTACTCCAAGAATCTTACATTTAAAACATCTCCAACCTCAAATCCCTTCTACATTACTGTGTTATCTTTCTAATGGCAGATATGCAGTGTCTCTCATCTCTGGATATTCCCTATTCAAGGTCTCATCTCCTACAATACAAATTTCAATTGCTTTGAATAGTATTTCAAGACCTTAAAGCCTTGGTTTCCATTCATACCAGTCCAGATTCACTTCATGTTAATCCCTACAGACCTCTAATTCTGTATGTGCAAAAGGCCACACCATTTGAAATTCACTGAACTTTCATGAAGCCTGTTCTCACCACCCAGGATTCTCCATTCACCTCCCATTACCACCACACACACACACACACACACACTCTCTCTCTCTCACTGACTCTCTCCGACTCCATAACAACCTGCGGGGAAGATGAAAACGTTGGCATGACTATTTGTCCTGCATCTGTATTTCAGAGTAATTCATTGCCTGTTCTTACTGCCAGTGGAGGCAGAGATGACAACCCAACAGAGATATCCATGTCCCCAAATGTCAGCAGATTAACACCTGCAGGATCATTCTTTGAAGAGACACTTTGTTACAACTTTTTTTTCAAGTACTCGAAAGGTGGAAATTTGAAATCTTGGTATTGATCGTGCTTTAAGGTTTATGGAAAGAATGTGTACTGATGTTCTTGCATTAAAGCTTTACAAAGATTTAAAAAAAAAAAAAAAAAAAGCCTTCCTCAACTGGTCTAGCTCCTGCTTGAAGAGTTAAGACTACATTAAGTCAATCAGCATGCAGGGATATCGACTTATTCTTACAAGGTCATAAAGTGAATCTACCTAGCACTTAATCATGTTTTTCTTAGTTTTTATGTCTCTATCACCAGTAACTGGAATCTTTCCCCACTTTTACAATAGAATATAAACATACTCTCATTCTCCTTGATCAGCAGGCTATTAAGACAATGCTCTGCCAAGATTAACAATTTTACAACCATCCACTGAGACATCCATATACATTTGTGCTCCATTTACTCAAATTAACTATAATGATATGTTCATGAGGTTCACAATGAAGACTATGCTAAAGAAATATTAAGTAAGTTTAACAGCAATTAAACATCAAAGTCTGATTCCCACAAAAATACTAGTCATACTCACATTTCCCATGAAGAGCTATTTTTAACATTTTCATGCAAAATATTGCCCTGTTAGTAGAACATCATTTATCTTAAGATTTGATTCAGTTCATCTGTTTATTAAGGTGAGATTCCCCTTGCTTCCTCCCATTTCCCATCTTCCCCCTAACGTGTATCCTCATTTTAGACGAGCCTCTTCTCAACTAAGAGGGTTGTTTTGGTTTTTTGTTGTTTTTTTTCTTGGCTTGGAATGTATATACATGGATCATGCTCCATTTAACATACTTTTTAAACAGTTGTCCAATAGGTTACTGAAGAAATCAAAAGGGAAATCAAAAAATTTCTAGAAACAAATGACAATGAAAACATGACAACTCAAAACCTATGGGATGCAGCAAAAGCAATCCTAAGAGGGAAGTTTATAGCAACACAATCCTACCTCAAGAAACTAGAAAAATATCAAACAGACAACCTAACTTTACACCTAAAACAACCAGAAGAAGAAGAAAGAAAAAACCACCCAAAAAATTAGTAGAAGAAATCATTAAGATCAGAGCAGAAATAAATGAAAAAGAAATGAAAGAAACAATAGTTAAGATTAATAAAACAAAAACCTGGTTCTTTGAGAAGATAAAATTGACAAACATTTAGTCAGACTCATCAAGAAAAGTGAGAGAAGAATCAAATCAACAAACTTAGAAATGAAAAAGGATTACAACAGACAATGCAGAAATACAAAGGATTATAAGAGACTATTACGAACAACTATATGGCAATAAAATAGGTAACCTGGAAGAAATGGACAGATTCCTAGAAATGTTCAATCTTCCAAGACTGAACTAGGAAGAAACAGAAATTATGAACGACCCAATTACAAGCAATGAAATTGAAGCTGTGATCAAAATCTCCCAGAAAAACAAAAGCCCAGGACCAGATGGCTTCACAGGAGAATTCTGTTAAACATTTAGAGAAGAACTAATGTCTATCCTTCTAAAACTCTTCCAAAAATTGCAGAGGAAGGAACACTTCCAAACTCATTCTACAAGGCCACCATCACCCTGATACCAAAACCAGACAAAGACAAGACAAAAAAAGAAAACTTAGGACAGTATCACTGATGAACATAGATGCAAAAATCCTCAGCAAAATTTCATCAAACAGAGCTCAGCAACACATCAAAAAGCTCATACACCATGGGCAAGTTGGGTTTATGCCAGGGACGCAAGGATTCTTTAATATACACAAGTGAAACAATGTTATATACCATATTAACAAATTGAAAGATAAAAACTTTATGATAATTTCAATAGATGCAGAAAAAGTCTTTGAAAAAATTCAGCACCCATTTATGATTAAAGCTCTTCAAAAAATGGGCACAGAAGGAACCTACCTCAAGCCTACGGCAAACATTATTCTCAATTATGAAAGACTGAAAGCATTTCTCCTAAGATGAGGAACAAGGCAAGGGTGTCCACTTTCACCACTATTATTCAACATAGTTTTGGAAGTCCTAGCTACAGCAATCAGAGAAGAAATAGAAATTTTAAAAATCCGGATCAGAAAAGAAAACGTAAAGCTCTCACTGTTTGCAGATGACATAACACTATACATAGAAAACCCTAAATATAGTATCAGAAAATTACTAGAGCTAATCAGTCAAGTTAGAAAAGTTGCAGGATACAAAATCAATACACAGAAATCACTTGCATTTCTATATGCTAACTGAAAAATCAGAAAGAGAAATTAAGGAAACACTCCCATTCACCACTGCAACAAAAAGAATTAAATATCTAGGAATAAACTTACTAGGGAGACAAATGAACTGTACACAGAAAATTCTAAAACACTGATGAAAGAAATCAAAGATGACAGAAACAGATATTCCATGTTCCTGAGTAGGAAGAATCAATATTGGGAAAATCACTATACTACCAAACACAATCTACAGATTCGATGTGATCCCTATCAAACTACCAATGGCGTTTTTGACAGAACTAGAATAAAAATTTTCACAATTCATATGAAAACACAAAAGACCCCAAATAGCCAAAGCAGTCCTGAGAAAGAAGAATGCAGCTGGAGGAATCGATCTTCTTGATTTCAGATTATACAACAAAGCTACAGTCATCAAGACAGTATGGTACTGGCATAAAAATGGAAATATAGACCAAGGGAACAAGACAGAAAGCCCAGAAATAAACCCATGCACCTATGGGTACCTTATTTTTTCACAAGAGAGGCAAAATATACAATGGGGCAAAGGCAGCCTCTTCAATAAATGGTGCTGGGAAAACTGGATAGCTACATGTAAAAGAATAAAATTAAGACACTTCCTAACACCATACACAAGGATAAACTCAAAATGGATTAAAGACCTAAATGTAAAACCAGAAATAAAACTTAGAGGAAAACATATGCAGAAGACTCGATAACATCAATCAAAGCAAAATCCTCTATGATCTACCTTCTAGAGTAACAGAAATAAAAACAAAAGTAAACAAGTGGAACCTGTTTACATTTAAAAGCTTTTGCACAGCAAAGGAAACTACAAGCAAGGTGAAAAGACAACCCTCGGAAAGAGAGAAAATAGTAGCAAATGAAACAACTGACAAAGGATTAATTTCCAAAATATATAAGCAGCTTACCAATTCACTACCAGAAAAATGAACAACCCAATCAAAAAGTGGGGAAAAAACCTAAACAGACATTTCTCCAAAGAAGACATACAGATGGCTAACACACACATGAAAAGATGCTCAATATCGCTCATTATTACAGAAATGGAAATCAAAACTACAATGAGATATCACCGCACACCAGTCAGAATGGCCTTCATCAAAAAGCCTACAAACAGTAAATGCTGGAGAGTGTGTGGAGATAAAGGAACCCTCTTGCACTGTTGCTGGGAATGTAAACTGATACAGCCACTATGGGAGATGGTATGGAGATTCTTTATAAAACTAGGAATAAAATCATCGTATGACCCAGCAGTCCCACTCTTAGGCATATACCCCAAAACTGAAAAAGACGCATGTATCCCATTGTTCACTGCAGCACTATTTACAATAGCTAGAACATGGAAGCAACCTAGATTACCATCAAAAGATTAAAGAAGCTGTGGTACATATACACAGTGGAATATTATTCAGCCATAAAAAGGAACACATTTGAGTCAGTTCTAACGAGGTGGATGAACCTAGAGCCTATTACACAGAGTGGAGTCAGAAAGAGAAAGATAAATATCATATTCTAATGCATATATACAGAATCTAGATAACTGGTGCTGAAGAATTTACTTACACGGCAGCAATGGAGAAACAGACACAGAGAATAGACTTATTGACATGGGGTGGCGGGGGGTGAGATGTACTCAGAGAGTAACATGGAAACTTACATTACCACAAGTAAAAGAGAAAGCCAATGGAAATTTGCTGTATGTCTCAGGAATCTCAAACAGGGGCTCTGTATCAACCTAGAGGTAGGATGGGGAGAGATATGGGAGGGAGGGTCAAAAGAGAGGGAATATATGTATACCTGTGGCTGATTCATTTTGAGGTTTGACAGAAAACAACGAAATTCTCTAAAGCAATCATTCTTCAGTTAAAAAATAAATTTAAAAAGAGTTCTCCAATAAAGATAATTTTTTAAATTTCAGTTTGGCCTCTTGGGTCTCTCCTGCTTTCTGAGATGGCCCACAGTCTATGTACGGAGTGCATCTCCTCCACGTATAACCCAACTTTTCCTTTACTGTGGCTACTCCTGAATTCTGTCCTACACAAATCCAAGAACTCACACCTGGAGGATGTCCCAGGGAATCAGAAGTGAATTCAGATGTGACCATGCTCTCATGCCCCACATTCTCTTTCCTGCAACAGTTACATGCAAGTGATAAACTGTGATAATTCATCCACTGTTCTTTTATGACAGGTGTACTTTTCTGTATGTATGCTGTTGTTCAGTTGCTCAGTCCTGCTGGACTCTGTGAGCAGATGGACCACAGCACACCAGGCTTCCCTGTCCTTTACCAGCTCCCAGAGTTTGCTCAAACTCACGTCCATTGAGTAGGCGATGCCATACAACCATCTCATCCTCTGTCGTCCCCTTCTCCTCCTGCCTTCAATCTTTCCCAGCATCAGGATCTTTTCCAAAGTGTCAGTTCTTCACATTAGGTAGTCAAAGTACTGGAGTTTCAGTACAGACCTTTGTCGGCAAAGTGATGTCTCTGCTTTTTAATTTGCTGTCTAGGTGTATCATAGCTTTTCTTCTAAGGAGCAAGCATCTTTTAATTTCATGGCTGCAGTCACCATCTGCAGTGATTTTGGAGCCCAAGAAAATAAAGTCTCTCACTGTTTCCATTCTTTCCCCAAATATCTGCCATGAAGTGATGGGACCAGATGCCAGGATCTTCATTTTTTGAATGTTGAGCTTTAAGCCAACTTTTTCACTCTCCTCTTTCACTTTCATCAAGAGGCTCTTTAGTTCCTCTTTGCATTCTGCCATAAGGGTGGTGTCATCTCAGTATCTGAGGTTATTGATATTTCTACTGGGAATCCTCATTCCAGCTTATGCTTTATCCAGCCCAGAATTTCACAGGATGTACTCTGCATATAAGTTAAAGAAGTAGGGTGAGCCTTGATGTACTGCTTTCCCGATTTGGAACCAGTCCATTATTCCAAGTCTGGTTCTAACTGTTGCTTCTTGACCTGCATACAGGTTTCTCAGGAGGCAGATAAGGTGGTCTGGTATTTCCATCTCTTTAAGAATTTTTCACAGTCTGTTGTGATCCACACAGTCAAAGGCTTTAGTGTAGTCGATGAAGTTGATGTTTTTCTGGAATTCTCTTGCTTTTTCTATGATCCACTGGATGTTGGTTATTTGATCTCTGGTTCCTCTGCCTCTTCTAAATACAGCTTGAACATCTGGAAGTTCATGGTTCACTTACTGTGAAGCTTAGCTTGAAGGATTTTGAACATGACTTTGCTAGCATATGAAATGAGTGCAACTGTGCGGTAGTTTGAGCATTCTTTGGCATTGCCCTTCTTTGGGACTGGAATGAGAACTGACCTTCTCCAGTCCTGCAGCCACTGCTGAGTCTTCCAAATGTACTGGCATATTGAATGTAACACCTTAACAGCATCACCTTCAAGGGTTTGATATAGATTGGCTGGAATCCTATCATTTCTACTACCTTTATTTGAAGTGATGCTTCCTAAGGACTGCTTGACTTCGCACTCCAGGATGTCTGGCTCTAGGTGAGTGATCACACCATCATGATTATTTGGGTCATTAAGATCTTTTACATCAATAAAAAGTTTTTTTAATACCTTTTTTGAACCCATTAGCATTCTCCTTTACTAAGAATAGTACTGGCACTGGAGTATATGTAATTTCATTAAAACTCCCACATAATATGCTATATACAGTATCCAGAGAGTTGATCACCACAGGTGAACACTTTTAGTTAAAAAAGAGCTTGCTATCTTACCAGGCAGTCAATTTCATTTTAAAACAGTGATAATGTTTCAAAAATTTCCCTTACACTAAGTGCATATACTTTACCCATGTTTTATCCATCCACTGGACCTAGTTTGCCCTCTGGAGCTAGTTACACAGAATAAGCCCTACCCGCAGAAGATACACTTTAAAAAATTCAAAGGGAATAACTATCAGCCTTTATCTTTCTAAGCTAAATTTGCCAAATTACTTTCAATATTCCCCCATGTAACAAGGCTCTCACTCTTTACTATCATTATCAATCTTCTCTGCCCTCACTCTAACTTTCAAATCTAAAGTGAGTTTTATTAGTTCTTCATGTTACTACACGGGAAGGCAATGGCACCCCACCCCAGTACTCTTGCCTGGAAAATCCAATGGACAGAGTAGCCTGGTGGGCTGCAGTCCATGGGGTCGCTAACAGTCGGACAGACTGAGTGACTTCACTTTCACTTTTCTCTTTCATGCATTGGAGAAGGAAATGGCAACCCACTCCAGTATTCTTGCCTGGAGAATCCCAGGGATGGGGGAGCCTGGTGGGCTGCCGTCTATGGGGTCATACAGAGTCGGACACGACTGAAGTGACTTAGCAGCAGCAGCATGTTACTACAAAGTGACTATGACTTAAACAAAAAATAACACAACAGAAAATAATCCAAAATAGTATTGAACCCTATAATTATTGTGATTAAATATTAAATATTCACTGGACTACAATTAGTAGAAAATCAGAGGGCTATGTTTAAATTTTTAAGTGCTTTAAAAGGTGTCTGTCACCTAGCTGTACTATGTTAAATGTCTGACAAAATTAACCCAATCCATGGTTTATTATCTTCAAAGTGATAAAGAACTATTAATATATCTCATATGTGGGTATAATCACATGAAGGAACAGTTACTCTAACAGTGAATTTAAACAAAACAATTCTACTTTTATAAATATCAAATCACTAAAAATTGAAGTTTAGAAACCTACCAAAATTACAGAGTACTACAGGACCACAAAATCATTAGAATAAAGAGAAATATAGAGAAAAAGGATGAAATACTGTCATTTGCAACAACATGGATGAACCTAAAGAATATCATAATAAGTGAAGACAAAGACAAATACTATATTTCACTTGAAAGTGAAAGTCAGCCAGTCGTGTCCAACTCATTGTGATTCTTTGTGACCCATGAACTATGCAGTCCATGGAATTCTCTAGGCCAGAATACTGGAGTGGGTAGCCTTTCCCTTCTCCATAAGATCTTCCCAACCCAGGGATCGAACCCAGGTCTCCCACATTGCAGGCAGATTCTTTACCAAATGAGCCACAAGGGACTGAAATCTAAAGAATAATACAAATGAATCTATACAAAACAGACTCCAACAGAAAACAAACTTATGATTCCCAGAAGGGAAAGTGACAGGGGAGGGATAAATTAAAAGTATGAGATTAAAAACAACTGTACATAAAATAGATAAGCAAAAAGGATTTACTGTACAGCACAGGGAAATATATTCAATATCTTGAATAACCTATAATAGGAAATAATATGAAATATATATATGTATGTATGTAACTGAATAACTTTGCTATATCCATGAAACTAACACAATATTGTAAGTCAGCTATACTTCAATAAATAAAATAGATAAGCCAAGATTTTAAAAAGGAAAAAGAGAGAGATTCTAGAGAAATTCTAAATCATATTCAGAAAAATAAAATTTGCTCAACTTCCCAGGATGGAATGGAATGCAGATGACTTACCACCAATGACTCTCCTCATACCAGAAATGGTAACTGCTATTCACCAACATACTTACTGATTCCTGACTAGGAAATCATAAAACCTATTTTAAGGATGTGAGGAAGCACAGCCCAGGATGTACCTTAATGCACTACTTTGTTTCATTCATAGCTGTTTAAGACTGGTGTTTTGTTTTCTTTTTAATTTATTTTTAATTGAAGGATAATTGCTTTACAGAGACTGGTGCTTAGAATAATCTTCTGGGGGGTAATTTTTTTTAATTTATTACAGTTTGAACCTTTAAGATCTACCCTCTTAACAAAATTTTAATTCTATTATTATTGACCACAGGCACAACATATAGCAGATCTCTAGAGCTTATCCATCTTGCTTAAACGCAACTTCAGGCCTAATGTAACGCCCCATTTTCCCCCTCTCCTCAGGGTCAGACAAGTACCATTTCTCTCTTTGAGTCTATGAATTTGACTATTTTGGATATCTCATATAAGAGTTATCATGGAGTATTTGTCTTTTTTTTTTTTTTTTCCCCCTCTGGAGTCAAGAAGATTGTATTCAAATCTCAGTTCTGTCTTTTACAAATTATATGGTCTTAATTTTAACTCCATCTGAGTCTCAGTTTCTTTTTTTTTTTTTGTATTTATTTTTTTACACGAACTTTTGATGATTAGAATTTCACTTAGTATAATGTCCTTAAGGTTCATCCACAGTGTCACATATCCTTCCTTTTTTCTAGGCTGACTATATGCACCACACTCTATCCATTCATTTGTCAATGAATATTTAGGCTGATTCTACACCCTGGCTGTTGGTAACTGAGTGGCAATGAACAGGGAGTGTGGATCTCTCTTACAAAATTATGATTTCAACTAATATGAAAATCCCAAAAGTGGGATTTCTGGATAATGCCAGTTATATTCTTAATTTCTTGAGGAACCTCCATACTGTTTTTTCATAGTGTCTGTACCATTTTGCTTTCTCATCAACAATAAGCATTTCTATACACTACTAACAAGAAACCATATGAAAAGGAAATTAGTAAGCCAATACCATTTACAATAATAGCAAAAAAAAAAAAAACCTTACAAATAAACTTATCTAAGGAGGTGAAAAACTTGTATAATAAAAGCTATAAAGCACTGAGGAAAGAAATTAAAGAAGAAAAGAACAAAAAGGTATCTCATGTTCTTGGACTGGAGGACAACATTGCTAAAATGTCCATACTACTCAAAGGGATGTATAGATTCCGTACCTATCGAAATTCCAAAGGCGTTTTTTTGATAGAAATAGAAGAAACTACTCCACAATTCATGTGGAGCCACAGAAAACCACAGAGTCAAAAAGATCCTGACAAAGAATAATCTTGAATGTCTTTCAAATATTATTACATTTAATTACAAGAAAAGGTAAAAATCATACCTTCCACATAACTGTATATGCTATAAACTCAAGAAAGAAAATGTAAAAAATGGCCAACTATAAGAGGGTACCAGTTATGGATGTTAGTTTTCCTAGGTTTAATTTTTTTAATATTGTTCTGCCATTTACTAATAAACAAAACAACTTTAATAGCTACTACCAACTTCAGTGGGGCCATTTTAGTGGGCTGCACAACTGCCATATATACATATTTTTAACAAAAGACCTGACTTCTCTCACCTGGGAGAAAATACAGACACACATGGAACAGTAAGAGAGAAGGGCACATCAAATAGGCTCGCAGATCAACCCTGGTGTTCACTGTAGAAGAGAATGATTTCACAGCTCCATAAACCATATTCTGGCTAGCTTGTTTTCAGGATATCCCACTCTACCTGAAAATTGAATTCTGATATTATGTTAACAATAGTTTGAAAACCATGGGAATTACAGAATGAGTAGAACCTAAAATCAAGGGGGAAACAAGGTCAGATGCATCATCAATTTGATGGCATTATTTATTCACTTGTTATTTGTCACCAAGTCATGTCCATGTCCGATTCCTTTGTAACCCCATGGACTGTACCCCGCCAGGCCCCTCTGTCCATGGCATTTCCCAGACAGGAATACTGGAATGGGTTGCCGTTTCCTTCTACAGGGCACCTTCCCGACCTAGGGATCAAACCTGTGTCTCCTGCACTGGAAGGCAGATTCTTTTCCAATGATCCACCAGGGAAGCCCCATTTTGCCACTAAGCCTCCCATGAATTAATTTCACCATCTGTCAGATGCATAAAGTGTCTCGGGATGCTTTCTAGAATCAGGATTTCCAGAACAGCTGTGAAGAGAGCTTGGCACACTCTCTTCCTTAGCATTAAAAAGATTAAAAAAGGAAACTCATAAAAATGATCAAAACCCATCATTAGTCTCTGGAAACTGAGAAAGGTTTATTCAAGATTATCTACTGAACCCTGGTAAGAACAGCAGAGTTTATGGTACCTGAACTAGACATGCCCCCATTCCCACCCCAGCTGTTTACAGACATTCTATTCTGGGCAGACAAATCCAAGAAGAAAAAAGGAAAAGGCCCCTTTCCCTTGCCCAGCCCTGATCACAGGGCACAAGGTGAAGATTCTACACTGGAGGGAAAAACTGAGGACACCAGGGACTTTCCCTCCCCTTCTAACTCTTCCTCGTGGGTAGAGCTGTTACTCAGGGAGAAACAGGCTCCATCCCCCCGTACCCAGCTCCTAGACCGCATAACAGAGACCCCATCAGGAAGAGAAGCCCTAGGTGAGAACAGGCAGCTCCACAACACAGCTGGAGGTATTATGCAAAAAGACAGAGATTATGTCAGCAAGCAATTGGAGAGAAACACACTGGACATAAACTTAACAGAGATTCAAGAAAAGTAGCCCCCACCAAAAAAGCCCTGCTAACCTTATACTCACCTTTGAACAATCTGGAAAGCTGCATGTCTACAGGCAGAACTCAGGAATAGTGTGCATTTGGTTCCAGACCATTGCAATGAAGTGAGTTTCACAATAAAATGAGCCCCACAGGTTTTCTGGTTTCCCAGTTCATATAACATTTATGTTTACACTATAGTTTACTCAGTGTGCAACAAGATTATATCCAAGAATAACAATATACACACCTTAATTTAAAAATACGTTATTGCTAAAAATACTAACCATTGAGTTTCCCTGGTGCTTAGTGGTGAAGAGTCTACCTGCAAATGCAGGAGACACAGGTTCGATCCCTGCTCCAGGAAAATTTCAACTAAGCCTGTGCGCCACAACTATTTAGCCTGTGCTCTACAGTCAAGAAGCTACAACTACTGAAACCCACACACCCTGCAGCCCGTGCTCAGCAACAAGAGAAGCCACTACAATGAAAAGCCCACACATTGCAACGAAACAATATCCCTCGCTTGCCACAACTAGAGGAAGGCCTGAGCGGCAATGAAAACTCAGCACTGCGGAAAATAAATTGAATAAATACATGAAATTGTTAAAATGCACCATCATCTGAGCCTTCAGCAGGTCACACACTTTCTGCTAGCAGGGGGTTTGAAAAAGTGCAAAAATTAGCCAAAATGTGACACAGCAATACAGAGCAAGCAAATGCTGCTGGAAAAATCACACTAATAGACCTATGTGATACAGCACTGCCACAAACCTTTAATTTATAAAAAATGCAGTATTAGGGAAGCACAATAAAACAAGGAAGGTAAGCTTGCATGCTATACTGCAGATGGTCAGGAACTACTAGAAAAATAACCTGCCAGCTGCTAGTTCAGTTCAGTTGCTCAGTCGTGTCCGACTCTTTGCGACCCCATGAATGGCAACACGCCAGGCCTCCCTGTCCATCACGAACTCCTGGAGTTTACCCAGACTCACGGACTTTGAGTTGGTGATGCCATCCAACCATCTCATCCTCTCTCATCCCCTTCTCCTCCTGCGTTCAATCTTTCCCAGTATTAGGGTCTTTTCCAGTGAGTCAATTCTTCGCATCAGGTGGCCAAAGGACTGGAGTTTCAGCTTCAGCATCAGTCCTTCCAATGAACACTCAGGACTGATCTCCTATAGGATGGACTGGTTGGATCTCCTGAGGTCCAAGGGATTCTCAAGATTGAATCTTCTCCAAAACCACAGTTCAAAAGCATCAATTCTTCAGCACTCAGCTTTCTTTATGGTCCAACTCTCACATCCATACATGACTACTAGAAAAATCATAGCCCTGACTAGACGGACCTTTGTTGGCAAAGTAATGTGTTTGCTTTTTAATATCCTGTCTAGGTTGTTCATAACTTTCCTTCCAAGTAAGTGTCTTTTAATTTCATGGCTGCAATCAACATCTGCTGTGATTTTGGAGCCCAAAATTATAAAGTCAGCCACTGTTTCCACTGTTTCCCCATCTATTTGCCATGAAGTGATAGGACTGGATGCCATGATCTTAGTTTTCTGAATGTTGCATTTTAAGCCAACTTTTTCACTCTGCTCTTTCATTTTCATCAAGAGGCTCTTTAGTTCTTCGCTTTCTGCCATATGGGTGGTGTCATCTGCATATCTGAGGTTATTGATAGTTCTCCCGGCAATCTTGATTCTAGCTTGTGCTTCCTCCAGCCCAGCATTTCTCATGATGTACTCTGCATATAAGTTAAATAAGCAGGGTGACAATATACACACTTGACATACTCCCTTTCCTATTTGGAACCAGACTGTTGTTCCATGTACAGTTCTAACTATTGCTTCCTGACCTGCATACAGATTTCTCAAGAGGCAGGTCAGATGGTCTTGTAGTCCCATCTCTTTCACAATTTTCCAGTTTATTGTGATCCACACAGTCAAAGGTTTTGGCATAGTCAATAAAGCAGGGGTAGATTTTTTTTTTCTGGAACTCTCTTGCATTTTCGATGATCCAGTGGATGTTGGCAATTTGATCTCTGGTTTCTCTGCCTTTTCTAAAACTGCTGAGTTTTCCAAATTTGCTGGCTTATTGAGTGCAGCACTTTCACAGCATCATCTTTCAGGATTTGAAATAGCTCCACTGGAATTCCATCACCTCCACTAGCTCTGTTCATAGTGATGTTTCCTAAGGCCCACTTGAGTTCACATTCCAGGATGTCTGGCTCTAAGTGAGTGATCACTCCATCGTGATTATCTGGGTCGTGAAGATCTTTTTGGTATAGTTCTTCTGTGTATTCTTGCCACCTCTTCTTAATATCTTCTGCTTCTGTTAGGTCCATGCCATTTCTGTCCTTTATCGAGCCCATCTTTGCATGAAATGTTCCCTTGGTATCTCTAATTTTCTTGAAGAGATCTCTAGTCTTTCCCATTCTGTTGTTTTCCTCTATTTCTTTGCATTGATCGCTGAATATCTTCTGCTTCTGTTAGGTCCATGCCATTTCTGTCCTTTATCGAGCCCATCTTTGCATGAAATGTTCCCTTGGTATCTCTAATTTTCTGGAAGAGATCTCTAGTGTTTCCCATTCTGCTGTTTCCCTCTATTTGTTTGCACTGATCATTGAGGAAGGCTTTCTTATCTCTCCTTGCTATTCTTTAGAACTCTCCATTCAAATGGGTATATCTTTCCTTTTCCCCTTTGTTTTTCACTTCTTTTCTTTTCACAGCTATTTGTAAGGCCTCCCCAGACAGCCATTTTGCTTTTTTGCATTTCTTTTCCATGGGGATGGTCTTGATCCCTGTCTCCTGTACAANTGATCATTGAGGAAGGCTTTCTTATCTCTCCTTGCTATTCTTTAGAACTCTCCATTCAAATGGGTATATCTTTCCTTTTCCCCTTTGTTTTTCACTTCTTTTCTTTTCACAGCTATTTGTAAGGCCTCCCCAGACAGCCATTTTGCTTTTTTGCATTTCTTTTCCATGAGGATGGTCTTGATTCCTGTCTCCTGTACAACGTCACGAACCTCCGTCCATAGTTCATCAGGCACTCTATCTATCAGATCTAGTCCCTTAAATCTATATCCACTTCTACTGTACAATCATAAGGGATTTGATTTAGGTCATACCTGAATGGTCTAGTGGTTTTCCCTACTTTTTTCAATTTCAGTCTGAATTTGGCAATAAGGAGTTCATGATCTGAGCCAAAGTCAGCTCTCAGTCTTGTTTTTGCTGACTGCATAGAGCTTCTCTATCTTTGGCTGCAAAGAATAGAATCAATCTGATTTTTGGTTCTGACTATCTGGTGATGTCCATGTGTAGAGTCTTCTCTCATGTTGCTGGAACAAACTGTTAAACATTATCAAATGAACATTAGAGAGTTCAAAACATGTTTTCTACCCCTAAAAATCTAAGCAGGAGCAAGCTGCCCTGACATCATTAACATCACACAAAATAGTAGTTTGACTGTTAACTCCAGGATCCACTATGTAAGATGGCAAATTTGCTTTTAAAATGTCTAAACCAAAATTACCACATAATGTCGTCCTCAGGAAATAACACAGTTCAGGCTACTCGCATCAGATATGCTTGGGAGAGCCTTGGTTTACTCCTACTGCCATGGTGTAATTACTGTAAGCATCTCCTTTCATTCCCAAATGTGTCACAATTTTGATGCTCAACTATGTGGGCACCTAGCCATATGTCCCTTTACAAGTTACTTATGGCGCCTTTAACTTTACTCTCCTTGCTGTTGCTGTTTAGTTGCTAAGTCATGTCTGACTCTGAGACCCCATGCACTGTAGCCTGTCAGACTTTCGGCCCATGGGACTTCTCCGGCAAGAATAATGGAGTGGGCTGTCATTTCCTTTTCCAAAGGACCTTCCTGACCCAGGGGTCAAACCCATGTCTTCTTGGGTTGGGACTGGCAGGCAGATGCTTTACTGTTGAGCCACCAAAGGAGCCCTTACTCTCTTGAACCTTTCATTATTCAATTGCAATTTCAAATGTTAACAAAATTTTTTAGAAAACTCAGGATAGAGTTGTGGATACTTAAAATGGTCAAAATGCTCTTCCTTAGAGCATGAAGATATCCTCAACCAATGTGGGTACACAAATAGCAAAAAAAAAAAAAAAAGGTGTTAGAAGAACAACAAAAGAATATATAGGAAATGGTTTAAGTCTCATTATTCAAGAAAAAGGATAATTTATTTAGCTCCATTTTCACATCCTGATAGAAAAAGCAGTGGTTTCTCAACTACCTAGCAAAAGGATGCTGGTTCATCAACAGATAAACTTACACTTGTTTTCAAAAGCTAAGCAAACAAGAGTTCTGAGTATATAACTCAAAAACTCTGATTTGTTCTCAGACTCACGTCCATCGAGTCCATGATGCCATCCAGCCATCTCATCCTCGGTCGTCCCCTTTCTCCTCCTGCCCCCAATCCCTCCCAGCATCAGTCTTCTCCAATAAGTCAACTCTTCTCATGAGGTGGCCAAAGTACTGGAGTTTCAGCTTTAGCATCATTCCTTCCAAAGAAATCCCAGGCTTGATCTCCTTCAGAATGGACTGGCTGGATCTCCTTGCAGTCCAAGGGACTCTCAAGAGTCTTCTCCAACACCACAGTTCAAAANGAAACAGCTCAATTGGAATTCCATCACCTCCACTAGCTTTGTTTGTAGTGATGCTTTCTAAGGCCCACTCGACTTCCCATTCCAAAATGTCTGGCTCTAGATGCTGCCGTGAGAGTTGGCTGTCGCACTAAGTGCAGACAGCCGTGAGAGGAGCTAAAGAACCAAACTATAATCATAATCTGTTAATTTCAAAAGGAAAAAAAATCTAAAGCTCAAGTCTCAAAATCTGAAACTGGTAATTTTATTCAGTTGCCTGGCAAAGCTACAGTCCATGGGACTCAAAGAGTCGGACATGACTTAGCGACTAAACAGCAACAGCAAGGAGAGTAAAGTTAAAGGCAAAATAAGTAACTTGTAAAGGGACATCTGGCTAGGTGCCCACATAGTTGAGCATCAAAACTGTGACACATTTGGGAATGAAAGGAGATGCTTACAGTAGTTACACCATGGCAGTAGGAGTAAACCAGGGCTGTCCCAAGCATATCTCATGCAAATAGTCTGAATGGTGTTAATGGTGTTATTTCCTGAGGACCACATTACATGGTATATTTTGGTTTAGACATTTTTAAAAGCAAATTTGCCATCTTACACAGTGAATCCTGGAGTTAACAGTCAATTATATCCATTACAATATACATTTTTAATATATAAATCAAATTTCTGATTCACTTTTAAAGTTCATTTTTACCTTGGGTATAAAAGTATCTTTAAAAAGTCTAAAATATGTATCATTTACACCAAAAATATAAATTATATATTTGTAAAAGAAGTATATCTCAAAGGAATTTTTGAGATAAAATATATTATTCCCTAAATTAATAAAGCAATACATATACGTATTAGTCAGATATTTAACTTCTTAACATTTCAATTGGCTGCCATAAAATGATGGTTGCCATTTTAAAAAAACAAGTATTATTTCAGTTCAGTAGGAATTTTTTAATATCCACTGGCCATTTATGAGGACATCTTGGTTCTTTTTATTTACTCGTATTTCTGGCTTCTCCACACAGGACAAGGGCTCTCAGATCCCCGACCAGGGATGGAGCCCATGCCGCTTGGCAGTGAAAGTGGTACAAAGTCCTAACCACTGGACCACCAAGGGATTCTCTTTAGTCCTTTTTAAGACAAAGTGTTAAGTATCAAATGCAAAGTAAACAACTGTTAAAAATTCCTATTTCCCAATATAGAGTATATGTGTATATATGAAATATATGAAAACCACAAAAATTATCCAATTGATGCAGTATGTCCTATATAATTCATCGCATTTTAAAAGACAACATAGTATATTTTAAAAATCATTCACTGTTTTTGATGAGTAAGCTTATGGTAAATATAAAAATTTTCTCAACAATAATTTTAAAAAAGTTAAACATTCTGTTGGGGGAAAAAAAAAAAGCTAACCTATTTTTTTCTACCTCAAAATAATCTTAAAATGTAGCAACACTACGACAGTTAGTTCCATAGCAAAAGAGAACACTTTTAATAGGAAGTACAGATCTTTCTCAACTTATAAGACTGTTTTAATAAACAAAACCAATTTTAAATATCACAAGTCAATAATGCATTTAATACACCCGAACTACCACGTATCATAGCTTAGCCCATCAACCTTAAATGTGCTCAGAACACTTACACTAGCCTCTAGTTGGGCAAAATTATCAAACACAGAGTCAATTTTACAATAAATTGATGAATGTCTCAAGTAATTTTTTGAAAACTGTACTAAAAGTGAAAAAATTAATGTTTGGGTACAGAATGGTTCTAAGAGTACCAGTTGTTTACCATGAGTTCACAGGTGGCTTCCTGAGAGCTGAGGTTCACAGCACTGCCCAGCATCAGAGAGTGTACCTACTGCATAACATTAGACCAGGATCAAACCTCAAAATTCGAAGTCTAGTTTCTACTCAGTGCATACTACTTCGCAGCATTGTAAAGTTAAAAAATTATAAGACAAACCATTGAATCTCAGGGACTGTCTGATGAAACCAATCACGCTTATTAAATTTCCAACTGGCTGATTCCCTCTAAATGTTTCCCAAGTAATTTACACTTAGATGAAAACCAATTTGGACACGAAGTATACCATCTAGCTGAAAATAATATTTGACTGATCTATTTCTCTAAGGTGGTTTCAAAGGACTGAGTATTTGTACCCCCTCCACACACACACACACACACACACACAAATTCACACATTGAATTTCTAATCCCCAATGTGGTAGTATTAGGAGGTAGAGTCTTTGGGAAATAATTAGGTCATGAGGATGGAGCCTTCATGAGCTGGATTAGTGTCCTAACACAAGGGGCCTCAGAGAACACTCTTACCCTCTTTCTCCCATGGAAAATACAATAAGTCAGTTATCTGAAACCCAGTCACACCTTGATCTGACTTCCAGCCTCCAGAACTGACAAATTTCTGTTGTTTAAAATCCACCTAGTCTACGGTACTTGGTTACAGCATCCCAAAATGACTAATTCGATGGTATGCTGCTGCTGCTTTGCTGCTAAGTCGCCGCAGTCGTGTCCGACCCTGTGCGACCCCATAGACGGCAGCCCACTGGGCTCCCCCATCCCTGGGGTTCTCCAGGCAAGAACACTGGAGTGGGTTGCCATTTCCTTCTCCAATGCATGAAAGTGAAAAGTGAAAGGGAAGTGGCTCAGTCATGTCCGACTCTTAGCGACCCCATGGACTGCAGCCCACCAGGCTCCTCCGTCCATAGGGTTTTCCAGGCAAGAGTACTGGAGTGAATTCGATGGTATAAACCCACTCAAATTCTAAGGATGAAAGAGACAATGTTAGTTACAAAATGAGATCTAGGGATTTCTCTGGAGGTCAAGTGGTTAACACTCAGGTTCAGTCCCTGGTTAGGAAACTAAGATCCCACATGCTGTGCAATAATCAAAGTAAAAGAAAAAAATTAAAGTTAAAAAAAAAAAGTGATCTCTAGTTCTTATTAAAAAAGAAAAGAAAAACCTAACAAAACTGTGAATGAAAACTCTAAAATAAACTCTGTGAGGCAGAGTTATCAGAAAAATTATTACCATGTAAATCACTCTCGAGGGCTTAAGAGGCAGCTGAATGCTCTACTAAATCATATCGATTATCCAGGCCCACCTTAACCTACCTGCTCAAAGTGGAAAAGAATCACCAATTTTAAGAATGCGCCTGAACCAGAGGGAGAACCTGATGTACACTAATTACCCTAGGGAAGAAATGAGAGCAGGATGACAACAAAACATAGAAAAAAAAGAAGCTGAGTACTAGAGGAAGGACAATACCTCTTGACAATTTTCTAACTATCACAATTTTCCCAGGCTCACAAAATTCATTTATACTTATAATCATAATTGTTACTTGTGGTAGCAATAATGAGGAGTACAGGAGGTTAAATCTCTGCAGACTCTGATGGTGAGAGTGAAATGTGCACAAAGGGCTATCGAGTGAGTGCACAAAAAATGAATACGTGACCATGAAGGAGACCAAGAGCAAGACTGCCAGTGAGGCTCTCTTCACAGCAGAACACTGAACTTTCCTTTCTAAGCCCATCTAAGCCAGATCAATTAGTCAAAAAAATTTTTTTCTAAGGCTGGAAAAACTTCCAGGAACAAAATATCACCCCAAGATGACAACAGAAATAGCTAAAATTACCTAGAGAAAGAATTCAGTTAGCCAGCTTCTTCAACTCTCTACCTGGTACTGTGAAGATAAGCGTTTTGACTTTTTTTTAATCCATTATATTCAGGATTTCTAAGAAGCTGCAAGATGGAATGTACTTGGGAGACAAATCTCCAGTTTCTGCATGTCCTGTCCTGTGAAAGCTGTTCTTCCAGACAATCTTTTCAACGACATCTTTTGTTTGTTAAACAAAAAGTCTGGGAAGCTAGACACCAAGTTTCCCTCTGGGTCAGGGGAGAGATTTGCTTCCTAACCAGAATGATAAAGATATCTCTCTCTAGGGCAAAGGATGGAAGGTTTGCTAGATCCCCCATTAAAAGATGGGAAGTTTCCTAAACTCTGGGATCCTCAACTGTGACACAGCCCTACTGAGCTGAGCACACAGCATCCACCAGAGCCCAACTTTGCATCACCCCATTGGATGTAAAGGGGAAAGACAGCCCACTCAAACCTGCAGGTCATTCTGTCTGCTGTGTCTGGAGTAATAAACTACCTAAACCCATTTGGGCTTCCTGTCTCCTTCCAGAACAATCTATGGAAGCGTGGCAAGCAGCTGGGGCAACCTAGCAGCTGCCACTACACCATTGTCTAGAAACCATTTAACTGCTTGACATACAGAAGCCTGTATGAGAAGTGGCTTCTATGAAAGGTAATACAGTTCTGATTCTCTTGGTTCTTGAACAGAATAGCCCTAAGCACCCCAGAGATGACTTGATAGTTTGCCAAGAAAAACATAATAGTACCATCCTGAAATAACTCATATTCAACAACTGAGAGTACACAAAAGAGACAACTTTTAAACTTAAAAAAAAAAAAAACCTAATAGATAATGTGATAGAAAGCAAAGTCTGCAGAAAGTTTTAATACAACACATAAGATCTCAAAGACAATCTGAACAGTCAGGTGGCTTCATGCTGCACCTACAGATCCCTGGAGGTATGTATTCATTCTTCTGCCTCTGTATGAAAAGCAAAGATAGAGTAATAGTTAATCAAAAGAAATAGCTTAGAAGTCAATTCTTTATTTGAATATCAATACAACTGCCAGCTGCATAACTGAGGGCAAATTATTTCAACTCTCTTCAGTTCATCTATAAAATAAAGTTGTATTGCATTGTTATTGTGCTTAAATGAGGTAATATATATACAAAACACTTAGAACACGGCACATAGTAAGTATTTAACAAATGGCAGTCACAGTCTTAGTTATCGGTTTGTTAAATTTATGTGGAAACACAAAACAAAATGTAAATATTAGTGTCTGTTATAAATTTAAACAACTATGTTTTTAAAATAATTTTCAAATTTCTTCTTCCAAGTTCAAAACTACCAGTAGTGGCTGCTCAATGAAAAGTCTGAGTTTTAAAGGAAGGAGAAAAAAACTCTGTATTTGAATTGATGTATTGATAGTTTCATATGTTATAAACATAGGTGACAGATTTCAAATCAAAGAGTACAACCTTTTAACCAATTTCCATTCAGCACCATTGTCTCATCACTCGGGGTGTGTGTGTGTGTGTGTGTGTGTGTGCGCGTACCACTGTCTCAGGTGTGTGTGTGTGAAATATTGTTTTAACACTAGGAAAAGACCAAAACATGTGCTACCATGTTTTGTGAAATAAATAAGTTATAGGGAAGATATATAATGTGCAAATTCAGAGTTTCATTGTTCTGAGAAAATTACCAACTTTACAATGCCATTGACAAGCTATAAACAATAAATGAATAATGATAATGTGAGTATATTTTTACCTCTATGGGCCTTTTCAAGAAAAAATTTCCACCAGTATTTTGTACATACAATTTAAAGTTCATTATTTATAAATGCATGGATACAAATTAACCTCTATTTTTAATGAAAATGAATTGCTTAATTGAAGAAAAAGACAAACAACAGGGTAAAATTCTAAATTTGAGTTTAAAAATTAGAGAAATAAGCAGCACTAAAGGAACCAGCGCAACACACAAATCTCTCGTGCAGCACAAAATGGATAAGAATCATACACCAGAGTGTAAACATAGTGCTTAAATACAGAGAGAAAGAACTTTTTGATCAAAATCCCTATAAAATAATTCTAATCAATGAAAATGTAGTAAACATTAACTGTGTGTCTACTTTAAAGTCCTTCTCTCCCAGTCCAAGAGAGTGGCTGTGTGTCCTGGTTAGCCCAGGGCCAGTCCCAGTCAACTTCTCTCTCACCAAAATTATCAATTGCACCTTCTTTCACTCTCAAGCATTATGGTTTGGACAGCAAATTATATGATCCTCCAACTTCTAAGTACCTGGTTCCTCTGGCCACAAGTGACTATCTTTGCCCTGGTCCAGATGTCAGAATAATAACACAGACATTCTAAGGGAGGTAAACTTAATGTTATGCATATGTATAATGTTACTTCATTACCATTAGGCTATAATTTATCTCAAATTCATACAGTAAAACTTCCTCTGATTCTCACCTCAATTAGTCTTAAAGAGCATATATTTTGTAGAAAAACAAATTGCCCATACGTTTTCCAATAGGTACCAAGAAAAACTATATAAAGTATTCTTACCTAAAATAATTAAGTTGCTTACCCATCATACAGTACTTGTGTGAAATACAGAAGCATCTAGGACAAAAGTATTTCAGCAATTTTAAGGGTACGAACTCCCACCTCATATATTCTTCATCATATATAACAGCAATAAAAGAAATTAACAAATTGAAGTTTTATTTCTAGTTCTCAATATCTGCACATCCAATATGCAAGTAATCATACAGTACTTTTTAAAAATGATTTACCAAAATAACCTGTGCTGCTTAAAACAGGTCTACTGAAAATAACTACTGAACAAATAGTTACATCTTTCTGAATGACTAAAGAAAGTAGTCAGCCAGACAGCTTTAACAGAAAACCATGAGGTTAAAGTCTGGAACAGAACAGAAGAAAAAGAGAAGATAAGGTAATCTTCATCTACTGAAAACTAGGGGATAAGTGTAAAAATATGTGACAGAAGTTTTACCCAAATTCACAAATTGGAATTTATTCATGTATTTTAAAATTTGTCATCTTCTTAATGAAAGCTGAATTATGCATGGCTTTCATATTTACAAAAATGACTTTTACTAAAACTGACATAAGGGTAGAGACTTCCTTGGCAGTCAGCTGGTTAACACTCTATGCTTCCAATGCAGGGGCCATGGGTTTGATCTAAGATCCCGCATGCTGCACAACTCAACCAAAGGAAAATGAACTTTTAAAAAAATGACATAAGCCTAATTCAGTCTAGCTTGGGCAAAAAGGGGCTGTATAAACACATAACAAAGAAGGATGGAGATAATCCGGTTTCAGGCATGGCTACATCCAAGAACTTGACTGTATCGTCAGTACTCCCTCCAGCCACAGAAGGGCGACAATTTTTATGTGTTATGTTTATTTCTGTATTGGTGGCACCTAGACAAAGACTAGCACTGAGTTAGCATTTTAGTATTTACTGAATCTGTGAAAATCTCTGTTTATCTGCTTAGCTTCTGTACATCAGAGTTCTTCACGCCAGGAGTGACAGACAACCTAAAATCCCATCCTTCCGACTTCATATACCAACCAGCAAGACAACCTACCAGTTCCAGTGAGAAAATCTCAGTGAATGGCTCTAGGGCACCTGCCCAACACCGTGCCAAATACGACAAATGAGTCAGTGGTATGACTGTGGTAGCCTGGTAACATATGTACCTCAGTGGTCCTTGAAGAGGGAATTAAGATGAAAGCAAAGAGAAGGGAAAGGAGTGACAGTCGGCAGAGGACCAAAGTAAAAGTTGCCACATCTTCTTTACTAGGTCCTTCCTTACCAGCAATCCAAACACAAGCAAACCCTCCAATTCAGCAATCTCACAGCAGTTTTCTGTCCTGAATATGCCACAGGGGCATCTTCCTACCTAACTACTCAGTATGTGCACACAAAAATACCGAGGTATATCAGAAAGCAAAAGCAATCTACTAAAGCATATTTATTGATGAATCAACCATTTATAAATGTAATCCCTATGCAGACATCCTTCCTGATTTCAACCAACCATTGATACCAACACACCATGTCACATTGCTTTTTGGCCATTATTATACTTGACTGCAATCTTATAAACGTCAAAGGATTTCATTAAGTTAATTTTTAAAACTGATGCAGCAGAACTACTCAGATTATATGCAAAACCACTAACAAATGAGTATCTGTCAGAAGTATAATGATTAACATATGAAAAGAGAAAACCAACTAGGAGGATGACATTAGGTATTTCAAAAAAGACTGATATGAATATCAAAGAACTGAGACTCACCCTTGAGAAAAGTGGTAAACATGAAAATATTTTTATGAAACTGACCTCCGGAATCATTCTCCAAATGTCAAGCATTAACTGAAAATGTCTGACTATGCTATCATATAATTTTAATTGAGAAAAATCACACCAAAGAATATGAGAACTTATTCATTCATTGTTCATTCTAACAGATAATGATTAATTTCAATTTAAGAGCTAAATGTTAAGCACATGATCAAATGAATAAATTTTTACAGTTTTAATTTTAGAGAATTACACATCTATAAAATATTGTTAATCCTTAACTAGATTTGTAAGCTAGCCTCTTTCAGTTCAATTCAGTCGCTCAGGCTTGTCCAACTCTTTGCGACACCTGGACTACAGCAATCCAGGCCTACCTGTCCATCACCAACTCCCGGAGCTTGCTCAAACTCATGTCCATAGAGTTGGTGATGCCATCCAATCAGCTCATCCTCTGTCGTCCCCTTCTCCTGTCTTCAATCTTTCCCAGCATCAGGGTCTTTTCCAGAGAGTCAGTTCTTCGCATCATGTGGCCAGAGGACTGGAGTTTCAGCTTCAGCATCAGTCCTTCCATTGAATATTCAGGACTGATTTCCTTTAGGATTGACTCATTGGATCTCCTTGCAGTCCAAGGGACTCTCAAGAGTCTTCTCCAACACCACAGTACGCATTTCTTAATAGTTGCTTGAATACTCCTGGACGTTTATAGAACAGGTAAGCACATCACAAACCTTATACAATTTGTCCATGATAAACTCATTATTTTATGTTCCAAGTTAACAGGCATATTAGGACCTGTCGATTGTTCAACAGTTACTAAGCACTTAATATATTCTACACACATAGGGACTAGGGATAAAAGCCAGATGAGATATGCTGACAGTCTAAAGGGGGAGAGAGATAAGTAAACACAGAATTAAAGTGCTGGGTGAACAAGTGTTGAGAATTATGAATCTGTGGATGGTAATGATGATAACTGTACCTAAAAATGTCTAGTCAACAGAGGGGAAACCATGGAGGGCTTCCTGGAAGATGTAGCACCTAAAAAGCAAATAGGAGATAAAATCCTTATCTAAAATTTGGCCTATGTGTGTAGATTATAATTATGTACAGAATGATTGCTTCAGGTTTCAAAACCATATTCATAAACTTCAGTTAGTTAATTGACAAGGGTGACTGAAGTCACAAAAGCAAAGTAATGACAATCCTGATTTATTAACCACACAGAATAATGTATGGGTCTTACATATGATTTAACTCTTGGAAACTACCTAACACTGAACTCTAAACAATCTTAGATGAATAAGGAAATTATACCCAAATATAAGATGATGGATATAATTTCATTTGTAAGGCACTAAAGCATTTCCTAGGGCTTCCCTGGTGGTGCAGAGGTTAAAGCATCTGCCTGCAATGTGGGAGACCTGGGTTCGATCCCTGGGTCAGGAAGATACCCTGGAGAAGGAAATGGCAACCCACTCCAGTATTCTTGCCTGGAGAATCCCATGGATGGAGGAGCTTTCCTTAATGTCTTAAGCATTAAGCACTTCCTTAATGTCTTAAACAATTTAACCTTAATGACTGAAGTATTTGCATTTAATCTTTTGCATTTGTGAATGTTTAATATACAATGAATTAAAATAATTCTCTTAGAAACCAATTTATTCCACAGTCCAGCTCTCTGTGTTACTGGGTTCAGTCTCCAAGATTTCTCAGACTCAAAACCTTAGTTACTTTGATTCCTCCCCCTTCCCTATTATATCCACTTTAGCATCAAGCCCAGTGGATTTGCCTGCTAAAAACAATGGTCAGGATGCTCCCATGTCTCCACCTTCCATTTGCTCAGTGCACTGCACTGATTCATACATCAAAACTTGTTAATGAAGTTATTTATGGCCTCTTGATAGCCACATTCCCAAATATTTTCACACACTGACTTTCTCTTAGCAAAACTTTGTTGGCTTTGACACACTTTACTTCATGCTTCACGTCACTTTTTTATTGTTGCCCTGCCTCCTTCATGCATTCTTCTTCCTTTGCCAATCCCTTTTCCTGGGCAAGTCCTTGCATTTCTTCCTCTAGCTCTTTTATTGTTGCTGCTGCCATTCTCTACTCTCCTTGCAGGCAATTTCATCCATTCTCATTATTTTAGGTGCCACTTGTACGCTGAGTTCAGATCAGTTCAGTCACTCAGTCATGTCCGACTCTATGCGACCCCATGGACTGCAGCACGCCAGGCTTCCTTGTTCATCACCAACTCATGGAGGTTACTCAAACTCATGTCCATCAACTTGGTGATGCCATGCAACCATCTCATCCTTTGTAGTCTTCTTCGCCTCCCACCTTCAATCTTTTCCAGCATCAGGGTCTTTTCCAATGAGTCAGTTCTTCACATCAGGTGGCCAAAGTATTGGAGTTTCAGCTTCAGCATCAGTCTTTCCAATGAATGAAAGTGAAGTCGTTCAGTCATGTCTGACTCCCTGCGACTCCATGGACTGTAGTCTACCACACTCCTCCATCCATGGGATTTTCCAGGCAAGAATACTAGAGTGGGCTGCCATTTCCTTCTCCAGAAGATCTTCCCAAGCCAGGGATTGAACCCGGGTCTCCCACTTCGTAGGCAGACACTTTACTGTTTGAGCCACCAGGGAAGCCCTTCTAATGAATATTCAGGACTGATTTCCTTCAGGATGGACTGGTTGGATCTCCATGCAGTCCAAGGGACTCTCAAGAGTCTTCTCCAACACCACAATTCAAAAGCATCAATTCTTTGGCGCTCAGCTTTCTTTATAGTACAACTCTCACATCCATACATGACTACTGGAAAAATCATAGCTTTGACTAGACGGATCTTTGTCAGCCAAGTAATGTCTCTGCTTTTCAACATGCTGTCTAGGTTTGTTACAGGAAGGCGGACCCCTTCCAGGGCCCGAAACTGGGCTCTTGTCTAACACTTGGAAATGAATTGTCTGAGGAGACACATGTGCTGACAAAGCAAGAGATTTTATTGGGAAAGGGCACCTGGGTGGAGAACAGTAGGGTAAGGGAACCCAGGAGAACTGCTCTGCTGCGTGGCTCGCAGTCTCGAGTTTTATGGTGATGGGATTAGTTTCTGGGTGGTCTTTGGCCAATCATTCTAATTCAGTCTTTCCTGGTGGCGCACGCATGCTCAGCCAAGATGGATGCTAGCGAGAGGGTTTCTGGGAAGTGGACGGACAACCAGTGTCTCCTTTAGACCTTTCCTGAACTCTTCTGGCTGGTGGTGGCTTATTAGTTCCATATTCCTTATCAGGATCTCCTGTCATAAAACAACTCATGCAAATGGTTACTATGGTGCCTGGCCAGGGTGGGAGGTTTCAATCAGTGTGCTTCCCCTAACAGGTTGGTCATAGCTTTTCTTCCAAGGAGTAAGCGTCTTTTAATTTCATGGCTACAATCACCATCTGCAGTGATTTTGGAGCACCCAAAATAAAGTCTCTCACTGTTTCCCCCTCTATTTGCCATAAAGTGATGTGACTTGATGCCATGATCTTAGTTTTCTGAATGTTGAGTTTTAAGCCAACTTTTTCACTCTCCTCTTTCACTTTCATCAAGAGGCCCCAAAATCACCCCAAATTCTCAATCTGAATGTTTCAGATTCCTTTACTAACATTTCCATGTTACCTTTTTAACCTTCTTCCTCCTGGATTTCTATGTATTGATTCTGTTGCCAGTCATCCAAACTAGGAAGCCAACTCAGTGTCATCCTTGACTTTTCCTTCTTCATTTCTAATTAATTTTCAATTATAACTATTACCTATAGTTATTTTTCAACTCTGCTTCCTCATCTACACTCTGATTTCTATTTTCCAACTTCAGGACCTCATTTCTTTTACCTAGATCATTCATCTATTCATTCATCCATTTTTATAATTATTGACTGTCTCTCTGTGTGTCTTCTTTGCTCAGTTATGTCCAACTCTTTGTGGCCTCATGGACTGTAGCCTCCTGGGAGAGTGAATTCCTAGGTAGGTTGATAAGAAGTCTGAGGTCCCTGAGGAGGAGAGAGGGGTCTGGGCCTCTCAAGGTGGGTACAGGGGTCTGGAGTTCTTAAGGAGAAGAAAAGGACAAATGTTTTTTCTTTAAGCTCAGAGCTGATGATTGCACAACAAAACAACTCATCTTGCTCAAGGATATGTTTTCCCTTAAACTCTGTACCAATGATTATATAACAATGTATCCTGCTTGAGGACATCTTTCTCCTTCTTAAGAACCTTCTGACTAATCCTGTTATCTTAAAATATATATTCTGGGATTGGGTCTGGTAAGACCTTTACAACCTTTAGACATTCTTTTGACTTACTGTAATAATCAATTGAAAAAGTATATAGCTCCCTTGCTAAGACTAGTGAGGGGCGCACTCTCCGTCCCCTTTCTGATGTCTATGTCAGAAGCTTCCTCTGTCCCTTTATATACTTTAATAAAGCTTCGCTACACAAAAGCTCTTGAGTGATCAAACCTGGTCTTTTGGTCCTGAAGATAAATCTTCTTTGGACATCAAGAATTCGACATCATTCACAGAAAGCATCATTATCAGACTCCTCTGTCCATGGAATTCTCCAGATTGCTATTCCTGGAATAGGTCGCTAGTCCCTTCTCCAGGGGATCTTCCTAACTCAGGGATTGAACCTGGGTCTCCTGCACTGCAGGAAGATTCTTTACCATCTGAATCTCCAAGTGTCTAGGAGGAGTCAGGTCCTGCTATAGGCACTGGGGATACAAGATTGACAAAATGATACAAACCCTGCTCTCATGGAGCTTACCTTCTTGCTACAATTGCATTTACTTTCTAACTGGTCCTGCTGATTTCCAGTCTCATCCTTCCCACGCATCCTGCAAAGTGATATTCCATCTAAAATGCAAATCTGACCAGGCACTCCTCCTAGCAAGCTCTTCAGTAGCTCCCTATCACCTATGAGATAAAAATTCAGGATCTGTGGCTGTAAACACAAAGCCTACCAGGAGGTTGCCCGGTTTTCCTCTCCAGCCTTATTACTTTCCTACTGGTCTCTCTTCAGCAACACTGAATTACTGGACTTACCTGTGCATCTCATGCAGCTCTTACTGCTACTATTTCTCTGCTAGGAATACCACCCCCACTCAACCTGGTTAATGCTTTCTTATCTTTCAGGGCCCAGCTCAGGCATCTTCTTTAGGAGCCCTTCTCTGATCATTGCGCTGGTGTTCCACAGTCACTGTGGGTTCTGCTCACACAGCATGTACTACATGATACAGAACCGCTCTGTTTAAATATGTCTTAGTTCATTGGACCATAAGCTTCTGATGTTATTTCACATCCATTCCTCTACTGCTACTGCCCTAGTCCTTATTAATCCCAGTCTGGAGTACTGCATGATATCCTTGTCGGCACTTTTTAGTCCCCTCAAGCCATTCCAGATGTCACTACCAGATTAATCTTCCCAAGCGCAGAATTGACTGTATGTTCCTCTTCAAACCAAGCTTAATAGCTTCCTTTTCTCTCTGAAGTGGCTCCCAAAGAGTGGAATATGCACTGCATGTGAAACGGTTTTAGATTGTTCATGACCATGGCATTAATGGCTATGGATCACAGAATACAAATTTACCTCTATCAGTTTTGTTTCAATCCTAATTATGCCTAAGAAAATGTTTCTACATGTATCTAATGATAAGTTCCTGTTAATTTAAGAGTAGGCCTCAGGACAAAACCCTTAACAGGAAATAGTACTTAACTAGACTCTCAAATACTGTTTGTTTTCAGTATGTTTATTGTTACGGTTAATTTCTATTTCTATAAAGTTATACTGGTTTTCCATTCATAAGTGTGATATAACTTAAAAAATTTAAGTAAAAAAATAAAGTTGAGGTGGTTTAAAAGGAAAGTATTATTTACACTGGAACAGTTAGTATCCAAACATGGTAAAGTCATGAGACTAGTACTGAAATGACTGACATTTGAAAAACACTAGTCAGTCATATCAGGCCAAAATTTATTAGCCTGTAACCTACTGCTTACCTACTTATACATTATGCTGCTTGGGGTCTCAGAGGTTACACAAATCTCCCAACCTGTTCCAAGCTATTGGATTAGAGAACTGAGGTTTCCTTAAGGCTACTTTAAGAAATCTGGCAACAATGATGCATCATTCTCTCTTCTCCAAATATGCACAACTTTCCATTTCACATGCAATGCATATTCCACTCTTTGGAAGCCACTTTAGAGAGAAAAGGAAGCTATTAAGCTTGGTTTGAAGAGGAACATACAGTCAATTCTGTGCTTGGGAAGATTAACCTGGTAGTGACATCTGGAATGGCTTGAGGGGACTAAAAAGTGCAGACGAGGATATCATGCAGTACTCCAGACTGGGATTAATAAGGACTAGGGCATTAATAAGGACTAGGACCAGAAATGCTCAGTTTTGCATCTTTACCTGTTGAAATTCTACTAATACAGTTCTTCAAAGTCCACGAAAATAACAATCTCCTTCATGTTCAGTTCAGTTCACTCAGTCGTGTCCGACTCTTTGCGACCCCATGAACTGCAGCACGCCAGGCCTCCCTGTTCATCAAATCCTGGAGTTTACCCAAACTCATGTCCATCGAGTTGGTGATGCCATTCAACCATCTCATTCTCTGTCATCCCTTTCTCCTCCTGCCCTCAATCTTTCTCAGCATCAGGGTCTTTTCAAATGAGTCAGCTCTTCGCATTAGGTGGCCAAAGTATTTGAGTTTCAGCTTCAACATCAGTCCTTCCAATGAACACCCAGGACTGATCTTCTTTAGGATGGACTGGGTGGATCTCCTTGCAGTCCAAGGGACTCTCAAGAGTATTTTCCAACGGCACAGTTCAAAAGCATCAATTCTTCAGCGCTCAGCTTTCTTTATGGTCCAACTTTCACATCTACACATGACTAACTGGAAAAGCCATAGCCTTGACTAGACGGACCTTTGTTGGCAAAGTGATGTCTCTGTTTTTGAATATGCTATCTAGGTTGGTCATAACTTTCCTTCCAAGGAGTAAGCGTCTTCTAATTTCATGGCTGCAGTCACCATCTGCAGTGATTTTGGAGCCCCCAAAAATAAAGTCAGCCACTGTTTCCCCATCTACTTCCCATGAAGTGATGGGACCAGATGCCATGATCTTCATTTTCTGAATCTCCTTCAGAATGGACTGGTTGGATCTCCTTGCAGTCCAAGGGACTCTCAAAAGTCTTCTCCAACACCACAGTTCAAAAGCATCAATTCTTCGGTGCTCAGCTTTCTTCACAGTCCAACTTTCACATCCATACATGACCACAGGAAAAACCATAGCCTTGACTAGGCGGACCTTAGTCGGCAAAGTAATGTCTCTGCTTTTGAATATGCTATTTAGGTTGGTCATAACTTTTCTTCCAAGGAGTAAGCGGCTTTTAATTTCATGGGTGCAATCACCATCTGCAGTGATTTTGGATCCCCCCAAAATAAAAGTCTGACACTGTTTCCACTGTTTCCCCATCTATTTCCCATGAAGTGATGGGACCAGATGCCATGATCATTGTTTTCTGAATGTTGAGCTTTAAGCCAACTTTTTCGCTCTCCTCTTTTACTTTCATCAAGAGGCTTTTTAGCTCCTCCTCACTTTCTGCCATAAGGGTGGTGTCATCTGCATATCTGAGGTTATTGATATTTCTCCCAGCAATCTTGATTCCAGCTTGTGTTTCTTCCAGTCCAGCATTTCTCATGATGTACTCTGCACAGAAGTTAAATAAGCAGGGTGACAATATACAGCCTTGACGTACTCCTTTTCCTATTTGGAACCAGTCTGTTGTTCCATGTCTAGTTCTAACTGCTGCTTCCTGACCTGCATACAGATTTCTCAAGAGGCAGGTCAGGTGGTCTGGTATTCCCATCTCTTTCAGAATTTTCCACAGTTTATTGTGATCCACAGAGTCAAAGGCTCTGGCACAGTCAATAAAACAGAAATGCAACATTAAATTCAGGAGGTCCCTAAAGCTGACTTTAAAACAACTTCTAAATCCCAATTTCCTTGAAGTTCATTGCCATGATAATACCTGTATTAGCTTTCCACAAGATTTCATTTCCCTTTTGGCCACAAGGATCCTTACAATAATTCCCCCATTCTTTGTGTTAGAAAGCGGAATGGGCAAGAGAAGATCATGCCCAAATACCAAAGATCTCTGGGATCATCATCACTTAAAACACTGTAGAGATTACAGACTAGATCCCACATAGCCTTCTTTACTGACACATGTCATCACATTCTTCATCTAAGAATAAAAAATCTGATCTGAAAAGAATTCCTTCCTCAGAAGTGCTGAAAATTAATGACAAGACCACCTCCCTTACTGATTAATCATTCTAACATTGTGTAATTACTACATTAAAGACAGAAAAACAGATAAACCATTAAGAAAAACACAAGTCTTTCTTGTAAAGGCGTTTATCTTTACCCAAAGAAGTTTTTTTATTTTTTTAAGTCAGTATTTCCTGACATGGACAGATGTCCAAAGATAATATAGTTAAGAAAATGGCAAATTCTAAGATTAAGTGTGTGTATCACATTTTAAAAAAAAAAGCACATTTAATGTATGTTTGTATGTGTTTGGAAAAAAGGCTGTTAAGGAAAGAACCATACTGTTCCCTCTAGAGGGTGTGATATATGTATACATGCATGTGTGTATGGTTTCTGTAATATTTAGAAAAGCAACTACCATCACTACCACTAAACAAAGAAATTAACATAAATCAATGCCTCTCCAAAGATGCTGTGTGATACCTTCATGAAAATTAATACCTCAGTCTAAACACAAAGGAATCAAATCATAAAAAATAGTATGGTAATTTTAAACTTTTTTATAGAGTCATAAAAAATGGCATGATTATTTAAAAATTTTTATATAGCATTTTATTCCTTATTTTATGGTATTTTTAAAAGGTATAAATTAGTTCTGTCATAGTAGACAATATTAAATAACAATAATATTTCAACTAATTCCAAAAGAAGCAATAGTTTTGAGAATAAAGGTATTATCACAGTCTGATTTTACAAGTTACAACTCTGGTCAAAACTAAATACGAGTCAACTCCATGTTATCTGTGTACTAAAAGGAAAGCACTGTTCTATAAATAATAGAAAATAATTACATAACAAATTTGGATTTGCATTTAAATAAATCTTATTCTGATAAACTTAAAAATCAATACGTAAAAAAGTGAGTGCTCAATGTGCTATGCTCAGTGTGCTCAGTAGTGTCCAACTCTTTGATATTCCATGGACTGTAATCCACCAGGCTCCACTGTCCATGGTATCCTCCAGGCAAGAATACTGAAGTGGGTTGCCATTTCCTCCTCCGGGGATCTTCCTGACCCAGGGATTGAAACACATCTGCATCTCCTGCACTGGCAGCTGGATTCTTTACCACTGCACCACCTGGGAAGCCTAAAATAGTGAGCCTATCCTTTAAAACACCCTAAAATTCAATTTTCCTATCCTGTCTGATCAACAACTATGTATCTTATTCCATGCTAGAAATGGACAGCATTACATTCATTTCTTAAGACTCACTTTAGATTCACTTTCTTAAGACTCATACAAAAGATGAGACTGACAACAAACAAGCTTCTCTTAAAACTTGCTAATTATATCTAGGACAGAAAACAATCCCAAATGGTGACAGATTTATAGACACAGATATCTGAGAGCTGCCCTACAGGGCTAACTTGTGAGATGAATCTGAGCAAGTAAATATACTTGGGGAGAAAGAAAGGTGAGTAGGAAAAAAAAAAAACAACTCTGGGCTGGGTGTACTGATTGAAACATATCTGATGGGAAGTGGGCTAAGTACACAAGGCAATGGTAGATACATGGGCTTGTAGCAGAGGTGCCAGTATGTAGGAAGGAATTTGAAGACTTAGGTGGGGGTGAGGTATGGCAGAGTCAACAAAGAGCTTGCAAATTCATACTTCACTGACTCAACCCAGGACTGAAAGAATCAATTTTTTGTTCAGCATTTTATAAGGGAAACTACGTTACTTTTTTTTTTTTTTTTGCAAAAACAGTAACTTAAAAAGTTCTCAAGCCATACCCTTTATAATGCTCATAGGATGGCCAGTTAGCCAAATACACAGTAGAAACTCAGTTAAGTGTTGGTCATGCAGAAGATGGTGTACATCTCCGTTTACAAATAATTACTTTAAACTTAAGAGGGGCTGACTTTTAGCTCATGACAGGTTTGAAGAAAGATTCATTTTAGCCATAAGTAAACTTTTTTAAGTGAAAACAAACACTTCCCTAAAGTGGAGTCTAACTTAAATGTTAGGTTTAAGTAGTAACTGATCTCTAACCACCCAGCTCACAATAGGTAAGTCAGTGGATAACTATAGGTAATAGGCAATGGATAATCAGGGGCTTCCCTGGTGACTCAGGTGGTAAAGAATCTGCCTGCAATGTAGGAGACCTGTGTTTGATTCCTGGGTTGGGAAGATCCCCTGGAGAAGGGAATGGCTACCCACTTAAGTATTCCTGCCTAGAGAATTCCATGGGCAGAGGAGCCTGGTGGGGTACAGTCCATGGGGTCGCAAAGAGTAGGACACGACTGAACAACTAACACTTTCACTAATGGATAACTAAGTTTTCTTTAATTTACAACCTACCTAGTACCTAACTGACAGAAATAAATTTAGGGTACAATGGCAATCCACTCCAGTACTCTTGCCTGGAAAATCCCATAGACGGAGGAGCCTGGGAGGCTGCAAAGAGTGGGGTCACAAAGAGTCAGACACGACTGAGCTACTTCACTTCACTTCACATCTACAGAAACTCTTGTAATTAACTTGAGGAGAGGATCAACACAGGTCAAATCTTAGATTAATTTTTAGAGACTAAAACTAGGAATCCCAATATATTGGGTCACTTTAAACAGTATGATAAATAATAAAAATGTTTAAGCTTCAAAGTTGACAAGAGTTTGATAGCAGCTCTGATTATAGTCATCTAAAAGAAGTAATATCATTGGTATCAACTATCTCCTTCCACTCTTCGACAATTCTCAACATTGATGTACCTTTTGGATACTCTGATGAGATGATCAAAACCAACTGAATCCTAGAAAGTAAGGAATACAACCTACTTACTGTTGTTACATTTCCAATGAGCATCCAAATACATCCCAATAATTGTAAAATCTTACTAGATGCAACAGCAGCTGCTCCATATGCTCCAGAGAAACTTAATCCAAATCCCAAAGATGTATCTCCAAACATTCCAGCTGAAGTTAATGGGGCACCAACTGCAGAGAATAACATAATACTACCTATTACCCTTTTAATCAAAAATAGTGAATGAAGAATTTATATAGAGTATTTTTCATCTGAGGAGTCCTTTAGTAACTTTGGCTAAACTTAAAAAATCTATAGTCAACCTTTTTATATGAAAAGTGCAGAAAAGGCATAGATAGAGACAAAAAATAGATCAGTAGTTGTCTGGGGCTGAGAGATCTTACTGGGATGATACAAATGTTCTTAAACTGGATTATTGTGATAGTTATACAATTCAGTAAATTTATTAAAAATCACTGAAATACACACTTAAAATAATTTTATGACATGTAGACTATACCCCTCATTAAACTTAATTAAAAAAAAATACTGTGGTCAAGATTTCTTTTAATTTTGTAGGCAAGGACATTAAGGACAAGAAAGGAAAAAAAAACTTATCAAAGGTCAGAAGTCAAGACTTTGAAAATGGAATTCATTCAATAATTCTAACTCCCAACCTCAGATAGGGTCATATTCACATCTATTATCCTTGAGAAAGATATTATATATCAAGAGGTTTCCAGAATCTCAGTCATGTCTCAAGATTAAAATCATCCCTACTTGGAAGAAAATATAACTCAAGTGGTAACCTGCAATTTCAACCAATGTTCACCTATGCCAACTGCACAAGATGATGGGGATGGCAAGCCACCATTTTTCATGCTGAACTAGGTATTAGGAATTCCTGGCAAGTTTTATTACCAGAAATGGTGACAATTTTGCTATAACAGAGCTTTGGGAGGACCATATTACTGCTAGGATTATAGTAACAAAGTCTAATGGTTAATATCATGGCACTGTGTAGATGCCTTCAAAGCACCAGCAGTTTACGTGGACCTGTAAAAAAAAATTACCTAAGATATATACAGAATTCAATATTCTCAACATTTGTTATTACTCTACTAATGGAAGATGTGTAGCAAAGAAGTTGGGTTATGAGATAATTAATGTCCCACTTCTCAGCTCAAAGCATCCAGGTGTTCATCTTTAAGAGCAGAGAACAGGAGACATCTCACAGTGTCATAAAAGCACAAAACTACAGCTGGTCCTTTTGTCATGTAACACTTCTTATAGGTAAAATGTAAGGATCACAAACCTGGTCTATATAGAAGAAGAAAATACAGCAAGGCTCCAACATTTGTTTCCCATTTTATCTGATTCACAAGGATAATAAGACTTCTACCATTCAGATATACTTGGCAAAACTCCCATTCTTCCTATTCCCATTAGCTTCAAAAATTGTTTCAAAACATTCCAATGTTAATGAATTATATCCTTAAAATCATCACCTTAAGCTGTAATAATCATGTTAATATAAAATTCACAACGGAAGCCATGACAATTAGGTTCTTAAGCAAAGCTACTACTGATATCAGCAATTACAGATGGGATCGAGCATGATAACTTATGAGGTACCAGAGATCCATAGCTTATACTGGCAAATTGAGTTAAATGCCCTAATACGAAATAATAGTATTTTCTTTGCAACTAGTAACTTACACAAGGGCCCAGTAGCAGCAGCGCAGGTAGAAGAATCTGAAAACGGGGTAAATAGCATGGTGTTTGAACTAGCAGTGGCAGCAAAAGTAGATGCTGGAGTAACCCTAAATTAAAGTAACAAGCAAAAAAAAAAGTCAAAATCATTTTTAACAAGTAACACCATTATAACAAATTTTACTTATATAGAGAAGTAACAACAAAGCAAGGAAAATTAATAAGTATGCCATAGTAAAAGTGAAGTCGCTCAGTCGTGTCTGACTCTTTGTGACCCCATGGACTGTAGCCTACCAGGCTCCTCTCTCCATGGGATTTTCTTGGCAATAGAGTGGATTGCCATTTCCTTCTCCAGGGGATCTTCCTGGCCCAGGGATCAAACCCGGGTCTCCTGCATTGTAGACAGACACNGTAAAAGTGAAGTCGCTCAGTCGTGTCTGACTCTTTGTGACCCCATGGACTGTAGCCTACCAGGCTCCTCTCTCCATGGGATTTTCTTGGCAATAGAGTGGATTGCCATTTCCTTCTCCAGGGGATCTTCCTGGCCCAGGGATCAAACCCGGGTCTCCTGCATTGTAGACAGACACTTTACCATCTGAGCCACCAGGGAAGTCCTGTAATGACATAGTAAAATCCTGATTTAAAAAACAGTTCAACAGTACTGCTTAGTATTGGCTTCCCAGGTGACTCAGTGGTAAACAATCTGTCTGCCAGTGCAGAAGATGTGAGTTCAATCCCTGGGTCAGGAAGATCCCTGGAAGAAGGAAATCGCAATCCACTTCAGTATTCTTGCCTAGAGAATCCCACTGAGAGAAGCCTGGTGGGTTACATCCACGTGTGTGCTCAGTCACTCCGTTGTGTTCAACTCTTTGCAACCTCATGGACTGTAGCCCACCAGGCTCCTCTGTCCATGGGATTTCCCAGGCAAGAATACTTGGGCTTGGTGGCTCAGATGGTAAAGAATCTGCCTGCCATGCACGAGACTTGGGTTGGATCCCTGAGTTGGAAAGATTGCCTTGGAGAAGNTCTTTGCAACCTCATGGACTGTAGCCCACCAGGCTCCTCTGTCCATGGGATTTCCCAGGCAAGAATACTTGGGCTTGGTGGCTCAGATGGTAAAGAATCTGCCTGCCATGCACGAGACTTGGGTTGGATCCCTGAGTTGGAAAGATTGCCTTGGAGAAGGAAATGGCAACCCATTCAGTATTCTTGTTTAGAAAACACCATGGACAGAGAAGCCTGGTGGCTACAGTCCATGGAGTCACAAAGAGTCAGACACAACTGAGCGACTAACACTTTCACTTTCAAACACAGAAGGTTACATATTGTATGATTCTATTTACATGAAATGTCCAGGAAAGGCAAATCCATAGACAGAAAGTATAATAGTAGTTAGTTATCAGGAGCTGGGAGGAGAGGGTAATGAGGAGTGACTGCTAACAGTTACAGGGTTTCTTCTTGGGGTGATGAGAATGTTCTTGAATTACATAGTAGTGATAGTTACACACTCTGTGAATACATTTTAAAAACACTGAATTGTACATTTAAAAAGGGTAAATTTTTAAATATATGAATTATACCTTAATTATCTCATTATTTTAAAAACACATGATCATCTCAATAGAAGCAGAAAAAGCATTTGAGGAAATCCAACACTTTTTCATGATGAAAACACTCAACAAACTAGAAAAAGAAGGGAACTTCTTACACGTGATTAAGGGTATTTATGAAAATCTTACAGCTAACATCATTCTTAATAGTGAAAGACAGAATACTTTTCCACTACCACCAAAAACAAAACAAGGATGTCTGCTCTTACCACTTCAACAATACATAGGACGCTTTTGCCATGACAATTAAACAAGAAAACAAAGGCAAACAGTCGCAAAGAAGAAAAAAAATTATCTCTATTAACAGATGATATGATCACAAATACATAACAACCTAAGTAACCCATAAAAAATCTATTAGAACCATAAACAAGTTCTGCAGAGTTACAGGATACAAGATCAATATAAAAATAAATTACAATTCTATATATTATCAATGAACAATCCAAAAATGAAATTAAGAATATTTCATTTATGATTATTCAGTTCAGTTCAGTTCAGTCACTCAGTCATGTCCGACTCCTTGTGACCCCATGAATCGCAGCACACCAGGCCTCCCTGTTCATCACCATCTCCCAGAGTTCACTCAGACTCACATCCATCGAATCCGTGATGCCATCCAGCCATCTCATCCTCGGTCGTCCCTTTCTCCTCCTGCCCCCAATCCCTCCCAGCATCAGAGTCTTTTCCAATGAGTTGACTCTTCACATGAGGTGGCCAAAGTACTGGAGTTTCAGCATTAGCATCATTCCTTCCAAAGAAATCCCAGGGCTGATCTCCTTCAGAATGGACTGGTTGGATCTCCTTGCAGTCCAAGGGACTCTCAAGAGTCTTCTCCAACACCACAGTTCAAAAGCATCAATTCTTCGGTGCTCAGCTTTCTTCACAGGCCAACTTTCACATCCATACATGACCACAGGAAAACCATAGCCTTGACTAGACGGACCTTACTTGGCAAAGTCATGTCTCTGCTTTTGAATATACTATCTAGGTTGGTCATAACTTTTCTCCCAAGGAGTAAGCGTCTTTTAATTTCATGGCTGCAATCACCATCTGCAGCGATTTTGCAGCCCCCAAAAATAAAGTCTGACACTGTTTCCACTGTTGACCCATCTCTTTCCCATGAAGTGATAGGACCGGATGCCATGATCTTCATTTTCTGAATGTTGAGCTTTAAGCCAAAATTTTCACTCTCCTCTTTCACTTTCATCAAAAGGCTTTTTAGCTCCTCTTCACTTTCTGCCATAAGGGTGGTGTCATCTGCATATCTGACGTTACTGATATTTCTCCCGGCCATCTTGATTCCAGCTTGTGTTTCTTCCATTCCAGCGTTTCTCATGATGTACTCTGCATATAAGTTTAATAAGTGGGGTGATGATATACAGCCTTGACATACTCCTTTTCCTATTTGGAACCAGTCTGTTGTTCCATGTCCAGTTCTAACTGTTGCTTCCTGACCTGCATAAAATTTCTCAAGAGGCAGGTCAGGTGGTCTGGTATTCCCATCTCTGTCAGAATTTTCCACAGTTTATTGTGATAGGCCTTGGCATAGTCAATAAAGTAGAAATAGATGTTTTTCTGGAACTCACTTACTTTTTCCATGATCCAGCGGATGTTGGCAATTTGATCTCTGGTTCCTCTGCCTTTTTTAAAACCAGCTTGAACATCAGGGAGTTCACGGTTCACGTATTGCTGAAGCCTGGCTTGAAGAATTTTGAGCATTACTTTACTAGCATGTGAGATGAGTGCAATTGTGTGGTAGTTTGAGCATTCTTTGGTTTGCCTTTCTTTGGAATTGGAATGAAAACTAACCTTTAATGAATAAAATAGTTATGAACAACCCTAACAAAAGAAGTGCAAACCTTATATCCAGAAAAAAACAAAAAATATTACTGAAAGAAAGACATCCTAATGATCTCATGTGCATAGATCAGAAAATTTTATATTGTTAAGATGGTGTGGTAGACAGAAAAATGGTCCCCCAAAGATGGTCACATCCTAATACCCAGAGACTGTGAACACATTACCTTATTTGACAAAAGAGATTTTATAGATGACGTAATGGTCAAATTGGTTAAGTGACGTGATATAGGGAGTTTATCCTGGATTATCCAGGTAAGCAAAACTAAGGACATGAATCCTTAAATGTAGATATCCTTTCCAGGCTGTGGTCAGAAGAAGATGGTGACTAAACAAGAATGGTCAGAAAGATGCAAAGTTGTCGGTACAAATGGCCACCTAACACTTGAAATCATACTTAATGTCATCAGTCATTAGGGACTTGCAACTCAAAACCACAATGAGATACTACGTCATTGCAACTAGAATGGCTAAGGGCTTCCCTTGTGGCTCAGCTGGTAAAGAATCTGCCTGCAGTGCAGGAGACCTGAGTTCAATACCTGGGTTGGGAAGATCCCCTGGAGAAGGGAAAGGCTACCCACTCCAGTATTCTGGCCTAGAGAATTCCATGAACTGTATAGTCCATGGGGTTGCATAGAGTCAGACACAACTGAGCAACTTTCACATCAAAAAATAAAAAACAGTGGCTAAATTAAAAAAGACAGATAATATCAAGTGTTGGCAAGGAGATGGAGAAATTGGAAATCTCACGCAATGTTGATAGGAATGTAAAACAGTGTAATCTCTTCAATAAAACTATATGGCCCAGTAATTCCACTCTTAGGAACTAAAGATATGATAACATAGATCCACACTGAAATATGTATATGAATGTTCACAGAAGCATTATTCATAACAAAAGATGAAAGAAATCAATCCAAATTAATATCAGCTGATGAGACGATGAATACAATGTGGTATATTAATACAATGGAATTTTATTTGGCCATGAAAAGAAAAATAAGTATTGATATATGCTAAAACATGGATGAGCCTTGAAAACATGCTGAGGCTAATCACAAAATACCATATATTGTATGATTCTATTTATATGAAATGTCCAAAACAGAGCAGTCTAGAGAGACAGAAAGCAGATTTGTGGTTGCCAGAACTGGGGTGAAGAAAGAATGGGCAGTGACTGCTAATGGGCATGGTGTTTCTTCGGTGGATGATGAAAACGTTGTAAAACAGACTTCAGTAATGACTGCATAACTCTGTGAATATCCTAAAAACCAATCACTGTGTGCTCTAAATGGGTAAATTATGTGGTATGTGAATTGTACAATAAGTCTGTGAGAAAAAATAATAAATAGAAGTCTGGAATAAAGTTTCAGAAAACATTACTTGGCCGCTTGCTTGAAATTTTAAAATAAAAACTATAAAAGAAATAAAGTTTGAGAAATCAAGTACATAAAGACACAAATAAGATTAACTGGTTAACAGAAAACAGTTTATCTTTTCATCCTCACTACAGATCACTGCACAGGGCACATGATACTAAGTGCTCAATAAATATTTATGCTGAACTGAACCAACCGTTTCCAGACTTCAATACATAATTACAGATATTTTCTTCCTTTTCAAAGGGAAAAAAGGTTCTTAATAAGTAACTGCATTTCAATCTGTTGCTGCCTACATCCAACTGTTAAACAATTCATGACAATAAATAAGACCCTGCTATCTAAAACATGTAAGGCCACTGGGGGTTTGGGGACAGGGAGGAGATACTGGGAAGGAATTGGGAACATTACCACCTACCTCCAACTATCATGGGGAATTTCCCTGGTGGCCCAGTGACTAAGACTCCGAGTCCCCAATGTGAGGGGCCTGGGTTCGAACCCTGGTTAGGAAACTAGATCCCACATGCAGCAACTAAGATCCTGGGTGCCAAAACTAAGACCCAGTGCAGCCAAATAAATAGATTTAAAAAACTGAAGCCTATTATACAGAGTGAAGTAAGTCAGAAAGAAAAACACCAATACAGTCTATTAACACATATATTTGGAATTTAGAAAGATGGTAATGATGACCCTATATACAAGATAGCAAAAGAGACACAGATATAAAGAACAGACTTTTGGACTCTGTGGGAGAAAGCAAGGGTGGGATGATTTGAGAGAATAGCATTGAAACATGTATATTACCATATGGGAAATGGATCACCAGTCCAAATTCAATACATGAAACAGGGCACTCAAAGCTGGTGCACTGGGACAACCCTGAGGGATGGGATGGGGAGGGAGGTGGGAGGGGGGTTCAAGATGGGGGACGCATGTACACCCATGGCTGATTCATGTCAATGTATGACAAAACCACTACAAAATTGTAAAGTAATTAGCCTCCAATTAAAATAGATTAACTTTTAAAAATGGAGAGATATTCCATGTTCCTGTGTAAGAAGAATCAATATTGTGAAAATGACCATACTACCAAAAGCAATCTACAAATTCAATATGATCCCTATCAAATTACCAATGGCATTTTTCACAGAACTAGAACAAAAAATTTCACACTTCATATGGAAACACAAAAGACCCCGAATAGCCAAAGCAGTCTTGTGAAAGAAGAATAGAGCTGGAGGAATCAAGCTTCCTGACTTCAGATTATACTACAAAGCTACAGTCATCAAGACAGTATGGTACTGGCACAAAAACAGAAACACAGACCAATGGAACAAGATAGAAAGCCCAGAAATAAACCCATGCACCTATGGGTACCTTATTTTTGACAAAGGAGGAAAGAATATACAACAGGGCAAAGACAGCCTCTTCAGTAAATGGTGCTGGGAAAAGTGGACAGCTACATGTAAAAGAATGAAATTAGAACACTTCCTAACACCATACACAAAGATAAACTCAAAATGGATTAAAAACCTAAATGTAAGAGCAGAAACTATAAACAACTCTTAGAGGAAACATTGGCAGAGCACTCGATGACGTAAATCAAAGCAAGATCCTCTATGACCCACCTCCTAGAGTAATGGAAATAAATACAAAAGTAAACAAGCGGGACCTGATTAAACTTAAAAGACTTTGCACAGCAAAGGAAACTATAAGCAAGGTGAAAAGACAAGCCTCAGAATGGGAGAAAATAATAGCAAATGAAACAACTGACAAAGGATTCATTTCCAAAATATACAAGCAGCTCATACAACTCAATGCCAGAAAAACAAACAACCCAACCAAACAGTGGGGGAAAGACCTAAACAGACATTTCTCCAAAGAAGACATACAGATGGTTAACAAACACATGAAAAGATGCTCAACATGGCTCATGATTGAAGAAATGCAAATCAAAACCACAATGAGATATCACCTCACACAGGTCAGAATGGCCATCATCAAAAAGTCTACAAACAATAAATGCTGGAGAGGGTGTGGAGAAAAGGGAACACTCTTGTACTGTTGATGGGAATTGGTGGGAATGTAAATTGATACAGCCACTATGGAAGATGGTATGGAGATTCCTTTAAAAACAAGGAATAAAACCACCATATGACCAGCATTCCCACTCATAGGCATATATCCTGAGGAAACCAGGGTTAAAAAAGACACACATATCCTACTGTTCATTGCACCACTATTTACAGTAGCTAGAACATAGAAGTAACCTAGATGTCCATCGACAGATGAATGGATAAAGAAGCTGTGGTACATATACACGATGGACTATTAATAAGTATAAAAAGGAACACATTTGAGTCAGCTCCGATAAGGTGGATGAACCTAGAACCTATTATACAGAGTAAAGTGAGTCAGAAAGAGAAAGATAAGTATCATATTCTAACGCACATATACGGAATCTAGAAAAATGGTACAGAAGAATCTATTTACAGGGCAGCAGTGGAGAAACCACTGCAGATGGTGACTGCAGCCATGAAATTAAAAGATGCTTAGTCCTTGGAAGAAAAGTTATTACCAACCTAAATAGCATATTAAAAAGCNTAACGCACATATACGGAATCTAGAAAAATGGTACAGAAGAATCTATTTACAGGGCAGCAGTGGAGAAACAGACATAGAGAATAGACTTAAGGACATGGGGAGAGGGGAGCAGAGGGTGAGATGTATGGAAAGAGTAACATGGAAATTTACGTTACCATATGTAAAATAGATAGCCAATGGTAATTTGCTGTATGGCTCAGGAAACTCAAACAGGGGCTCTGTATCAATCTAGAGTGGTGGGATGGAGAGGGAGGTGAGAGGGAGGTTCAAAAGGGAGAGGATATATGTATACCAATGGCTGATTCATGTTGAGGTTTGACAGAAAACAGCAAAATTCTCTAAAGCAATTATCCTTCAATAAAATAATAAAAAGAAAAAAATTTAAATGGTAGCATTGCATTATTTAAAAATATAATAAATAAAATGTATATCATAGAATATCCCTATGTTTCATTTAAGAGAAGCACCACACATATAACATAAATACTTTTAAAGAAATAACCAATTATCACAAAGGTGTTTTAATATTTATAATTCAATACCTATCAGTGTGACTAAATTTTTATTATGGATTTAATGGTTACTTTAATTTCTTCATTAAAAATTGCCTATTCATATCATCTGCCCATTTTCTCACTGGATTAATATCTTCTTAGTACTGATTTTTAACTATTTAGTCAAATGTTGCAAGTACTTCCCAACCCCAGTTTGTCATTTGTTTTTCTTATTTTGTTTTTATTTTTTATGTAGTCAAATCTTTCCACTGTTTTCTCCTTTATGGTTTATGTCTCCATATCATGTTTCAAAATTCCTTCAAACATATGAAATGTTCAACCTCATTTTTAGGAGAAAATCACAAATTATATCTACATTAAGAACAATTTTACCTAATATATGGGAAGAAATTTTTTTAAAAAACTAGTAATACTCTGTTTGAGGACACTGTGAAGAAAGGGGCAACTTCTGTGATTTCTAATGGGAGTGTAAACTGGCATAATCCCTATGGAAAACAAGTGGCCAATGTTTTAAAAAGTACAAACGCATCTATCTTTTGAACCAGTAATACTTCTTTTGGAAATTTATCTACAAAGATATACATCTGTAAAATGACATGTAAAATGATATCCATTGCACCACTGTTTATATTAGCAAAAGAGGAAACAACCCAAACACCCACCAGTAAGGGGCTAGATAAACTATAGCACATGCAGACAATGTATGATGCTATAAAAATTCTGAGGAAGCTCTTCATATACTGACTGATGTGAAAAGAGCTACAAAATGTTTAAAATAAGTATATAAAGCTTTAAGTTTAAAAAGCAAGGTACAGTGTGTAGAATATACTATTATTTGTATTTTTAAAACAAGCAAAGGGTTAAGAATATATATTTTTATTTGCTAGCAAAGCCATAAAGTAACTTTGGAAGGATATATACAATTACAGTGGTTAGCTGAATAGATGGGGGGAGGTGGGAGGGAGTAATACAAGGTAGATGGGGGACAGTAAACTTATTTATACTATGTTTATAGTCTTATTCTTGAACCATTTGACTGACTATATTATATATTTTTAAATTATACTTCAATAAGTGGTCTTCTCTCCAACTCAACAATTATTATTTATACATTTTCATATTCATATTTATACAATTTAAATATTTATGGTTTCATTTTCTAGCTTTAATTCACCTAGTATTTCTTTCAGTTAATCTCTTTAGGCAAAACATAACCCGCTTTCCCCAAATCACTTGGCTAGCCTGCTACTGCAATTCATTTATTCACTATTCCATCCTCTCTCTCCANTTTTCATATTCATATTTATACAATTTAAATATTTATGGTTTCATTTTCTAGCTTTAATTCACCTAGTATTTCTTTCAGTTAATCTCTTTAGGCAAAACATAACCCGCTTTCCCCAAATCACTTGGCTAGCCTGCTACTGCAATTCATTTATTCACTATTCCATCCTCTCTCTCCAGAATGGAAATGTCATCTTCATAAACCCAGGTTTGATTCTGTACTTTAAAATTTTTCACTGATTTTTTTTTCTATCCTTGTTCTACAAGAGATTTCCAATTATTGAAGCACTAGAACTCATTTATTTTTATGTTAAATATTTTAAATTTACAGTCAGATAATAAACTTATAAAATATTTTCATGTTTTTCTGCAAGCAAGCCATCATTACTTTCCTTAAAAAACAAGCGATGACTAATTTCATCCATTTATCCCCTCCATTTAAACTTCAGAATCTTGTCGAGACCCTACTTCCTTTTCTTCCCCCAAAGATTCCCACTGTGGTTTTATAAGAATCATATTAAATGCATCGATTAATTTGGAGCTAAATGACATTCTTATACTATTAAGTCCGTGTATTCTTCATTTATTCATGTCTTTTCTTATATGCCTCAGTAAACTTTTATGGTCATCTTCATATAGGTTATGCACATTTTTTTAAGTTCACTCTTAGGTACTTCATACTTTTGGTTGAAATTGTTAATGGGAACTTCCTCCATTATAATTACCAATTACTACTGTTTAAACATGGGAAAGCTATTGTTTTTTGCATTATTTATTTTGTAACTGGCTGCATTACTGGAACCTCTTCACTAGCACTAATTAAATTTACACTTGATTTTATGCCCATATTTAAAAATCTTGATTCTGTGTCTCAGATACTGGTATAATTTCAGGAGCCTGACCTTAAATCACATACCCAGAGGTAACTAAGGAAACAAATGCCATTTAATATGACTTGCTTTCAAGCTAAAGCCTTACTCTTTATTGAAGAGGTTTCATTAATACAGGCCAGTTACAAAATAAATAATGCAAAAGCAATAGCTCTTCTTTTAAAAAACAAAGTCTCATTTCCGTAATCATAGGACTAGAGGAGAGTTTTTCAACATGGCACTGGTGACATTGGACCTGATAATTCTTTATGGCAGAGGGCTGTCCCATGGTAAGATATAAGGCATGTATATTTGGTCTTGTCCCCTTTCTGGGACAAAGATCCTAAATCCCTTGTAACTTCCTAAGTAAGGAGAGAAACAGAAGCTTATTTGAGTTTTCTTCACAGTTCCAGAAACAGCTCCAAGAGCAATAAAGGTTTCAACCATACCTGATTTATGTTAATGAGGTGAACTTTAGAAAGCCCCTCAGGCTTAGAGGCTGGTTACCAGAGGAACCAACAAAGTGATTAGAGGGTTGGAACTTTTAGCCTAACCCTCTGACCTCCCTGGAGAGGAGAGCAACTGGAGACTGAGTTTATCATTCATGCCAACATAATGGAACCTCCATCAAAACCCTAAAGGAAGGGGTTTGGCGAGCTTCTGGGTTGGTGTAGGTGCTGGGAGGGTGTTGGTCCCTGGAGAGGACACGAAAGATCTGTGCTGCTCCCCATACTCAGCCTTACAGCATCTCTCTATTTGGCTGTTCCTAAACTGCAGCATTTATAATGAACCAGAAATTGTAAGTCAAGTGTTTTCCAGAGTTCTTTGAGGTGGTGAGCATCATAACTGAACTGTAGAATACCCAGCTGGTGTCTGGAGAGTTGAGAGAATTAGTTGGTATGGGAAGAACCCCCACATACTTGGTGTCAAAAGTGCCGTGTGTTGAGGACAGTAAAAATTTCCTTTATGTGCACTGCGAAATATTTAGCAGAATCCCTGGGCTTTACCCACTAGATGCAGAAACACTTACACAGTTTGGAAAACCAAAAATGTTTCCAGAGGGACCTCCCTGGTGATCCACTGGTTAAGAATCCACCTTCCGATGCAGGGGACGAGAGTTTGCTCCCTGGTCATGGACCTGAGATACCATACGCAGTGTGGCAGCTAAGCTCACATCCCATAATTAGAGAGAAGCCCCAGGGCCCCAAATAAGACTCAGTGTGGCCAAAAAGAAAGGAAGAAATATTATTTTAAAAGATTGTCTCCAGATAATGCCAAACATCCTCTGGGGGAGGGGGAGAAAATTGCCTCCACTGGACAAGAGGAAGAGTTCAATATCACAATTTTCTCCATCTAGTGCTATAAGGATAAGAAAATCAGCCTTAATGTCTTCATGTTTATGAACACAGGAAAATATCAACTATCTTAATAAATTGTTGACCATAGAAAGCAAGCATGATTTTTTTTAACAGAATAGGGGAAGGTGGCCATACCTTACAAGATAGTGGCACTTGCTACAACAACAAAATGTTGATACTACAACAAGAAAGGACAAATCAATAGAACAAAATAGGACACCCAGAAGCAGAACTAACCATATATAATAATTTGGTGTATGAGGAAGGCAGCATCTCAAATCAGTAGGGAAAGAATGGCTATTTAATGAAATACAATGGTTTAATTCACTGATCATTTAGAAAAAATCAGATTCCTAAAAATGTTCAAGTAATCAATAGGAAGGCAGGAAATTCCTAAAAATATAAACCATAAAAGAACAAAAAGAATAAAATCTTAAGATGAAAAACGTCTATACAAAGAAGTCCAGAGAGAGAAATTCAGAAGAATGAGAGATTTGAAAACATGAAAATTTAAATCTTAAGGATTTCCATTTCCAGGAAAATGTACTTTTCCCTATTCCTCCTCCTACATACAGCTAAAACCCCTGGACATTATATATAAAACAAACAAGAAAACCCTGAAAGGTGGAGAGAAGGCAAATCAGCTAGGGATCTTGAGACCCAAGAAACATTGTGGTAATGAATTCCATTGGTTTTCTTTCTGTCTCATACTTCCCAGGCATGGAGTCAAACAGGCTGGCCAGCAAGAAACAACAATGGGTATAGAAAAACAAAGCCCAACAAGAGACCAAAGACAAAGAAAGAGACAGACCAATAAGAAAACTTGTAGAGAATAACCATTCTCCAATAACCAAATACCACAGAAAAAAAAATGTGGCCCCACAACCTACCTATCCAAGAGAACAGCAAGTGAGGAGCCTAAACTTCTGCCACTGTGAAACTACAGTGAGGTGTCTCAACATCCCAGCCAGGACAGTATCAGAGGAGGTCAAGTAGGGAGCCAGGATGTCATTTCTGCCAGCAGTTAATGAACCATGTCCTCACAGTGTCAGGAGAAACCACATCAGAAGCAGGAACTCCCACTCCCGCTCAGCAGGAACTAGCAGACCTTTGCCTGGGGTAGCAATGGAGACGAACTGCGGAAAACAAAGTCCTACTCCCACCTCACAGTAACACAGCGAAACCCTTCCTTCTCATGCCAAATAAACCCAGCTAAAGCAAAAATCTTCAATCTGATTTAGAGTCTCATAATATGTCCAGGTTTCAGTTAAAAATCACTCATCCTACCAAGAACCAGAAAGATCTCAGATGGAATTTTAAAAGACAATACCAAGATGACAAATGTTAAAGCATCCATGATAAAAATGCATCAAAAAGAAATTAGGAACACACTTAAAACACAAGAAAAAATAGTCTTAGCAAAAAAAATGAAGAAGAAATAAAAATCTCTACAGAGAAACAGAAGACAGAAAAAGAGCCAAGTGGAAATTTGAGATAACCAGATAACCAATAAGCAAAATGCAAAGTTAAAGCTAAGCAAAAGGACTCAGCAGTCAACTAGAGGGGATATCCTAGATTGGTGAACTTGATGACAGAATGATAGGAATCCACACTGAGATACTTAATAATAATTAAATTTCTGAAAATTAAAGACAAAGAAGAAATATTGAAAACAGCAAGAGAAAAACGGCATCTGACCTATAGAGGAAAAATTATTTGAATGACAAATAGTTACACAAACTGAGGTTCATCCATACCATGGAACACCATGAAAATACACATGTGACAATCTGGATGATCTAAAGAAAAGTATACTGAGTGAAAAAAGCCATTCCCAAAAGATTATATGCCATATGATTCCATTCATACAGCATTTTAAAATGTATTTCTTATTTTTGGTTGCACTGGGTCTTCACTGCTGTGTGGGGGCTTTCTCTAGTTGTGGCGAGTGGGGGCTACTCTCTGTTGCAGTGTGCAGGCTTCTCACTGAGGTGGCTTCTCTTGTTGCAGAGCACAGGCTCCAGGCTCATGGGCCTCAGTATTTAGGGCACGTGGGCTCAGTAGTTGTGGCTCGCAGGCTCTAGAGCATGGGCTCAGTAGTTGTGGTGCACACAGGCTTAGTTGCTCTGCGACATGTGGAATCTTCTAGACCAGGGGATCGAACCTGTGTCCCCTGCACTGGCAAGTGGATTCTTATCCACTGCAACACCACAGAAGCCCCATACAACATTTTTGCAATGACAAAATTATAGTAATGGAGAACAGATTAATGGCTGCCAGGATTAAAGAGTATGGGAGCAGTAGAAAAGTAGGTGCTGCTATCAAAGGGTAAAATGGGGAATCCTAGTAGTGAGAAGAACTATTCTATATCTTGACTACCAATATCAACATCCTGGTTGTGATACTGTACTGTAGTTTTGCAATATGTTACCACCAGAAGAAAATGGACAAAGGGGATGTGGGTGGGATCTCTGTATTTTTTCATTCAACTGCATGAGAATCTATAATTATGTCAAAATAAAAAGCTTAATTTAAAAATTTAAAATCTTTTAATATCCATAAAATTTTAAGAAAAATAAAACAAACAAATGGGGCAAAATAATTATTTGGGGGGGGGAGGGGAATTACATCGGGCTTCCCTGGTGGCTCAGAGGTTAAAGCGTCTGCCTCCAATGCAGGAGACCTGGGTTCGATCCCTGGGTCGGGAAGATCCCCTGGAGAAGGAAATGGCAATCCACTCCAGTATTCTTGCCTGGAGAATCCCATGGACAGAGAAGCCTAGTAGGTTACAGTCCATGGGGTCGCAAAGAGTCGGACATGACTGAGCGACTTCACCTCACCACCTCACTAATGTCTAGCAGAAATTGAGCATTTCCTTTAATCATAAAGGTAGGCAACAAATTATAAAGGTTAGCAGTACCTGTGATTTTTGTCACCAACAGAAATCACAGGTATGAAAATACTTTTTATACAAATATCAGAGTTAAGATACTGCAACTGCATATAAACAAGAAAAAAGATAAGCACCATATTAGGAAACTGAGCAGGGAAATTCCTGGTGATTGAATGCTTAGGACTCCATGCTGTCACTGCTGATGGCTCAGGTTCAATCCTGGGTCAGGGAATTAAAATCCCACATGCCATGCAGTATGGCCATAAAAGAACAAACAAAGAAAGAAAACTGAGCAACGAAAAGATACAAAAAGGGAAAAGGGAATTCATTCAATTCCCACTCTCCTCCCCACACAAACATATAACAAAAGAACACAAGTACAATTAATCAATAATTTGAAGAGAAGTCAGTCTTACTAATAATTAAAGAAAATGTAAATGAAAATGATGCTATGATACTATTTTCAGTGTTAAACTACCAAAGCTTAAAATACAAACAAACAAAAAGGATAATATCTAACATATTTAATACTGCAGGGAAATGTATGCTTTCATAAAAATAACAAACATAGCTACTATTTATTGAGTACCTATTACATGCATGTCAGACAGGGTTCTAAGCATTTGCTTTATTTATATTCACTTACCTTACTCAGTCCTCACAACAACCCTACAAGGTAAAATGTTGAGCACTTATTGATGAGCAAACCAAATATTAAGAGTTTAGAGTAACTTTTCCAAGGTCAGAGAAGTAGTAAATATGAGAGCCAAGACTCAAACATTTATTTTGTAGCTATTTTTTGATAACAGATATGTATTATTTATAGTATCAAAAATTCATTTCTGCATAATTAAAATAATGCCCCCCCAAGATAGTGACCAACTATTCTAGCATCATGATGATTTTAATGCTCTACTTCATCTCTTTGTGTCCTACAGTGCCAAACCAATCAATTAAAATTGGTTCAATTACCATTATTACAAACTATAAATAAGCTATTTCTCTATTACCTATAATTGTAAAAATACTTTACCTTTTTGGTTGATTCTAAAAGCTCTGAAATCATGACTATGAATATGTAATTTAATAAAATATACCATAAAGTAAAATGCTTAAATATCTCACTCAGCAGGACATGGAAGCAACCTAGATGCCCATCAGCAGATGAATGGATAAGAAAGCAGTGGTACATATACACAATGGAGTGTTACTCAGCCAATAAAAAGAATACATTTGAATCAGTTCTAATGAGGTGGATGAAACTGGAGCTGATTATACAGAGTGAAGTAAGCCAGAAAGAAAAATACCAATACAGTATACTAACACATATATATGGAATTTAGAAAGATGGTAATGATAACCCTGTATGCGAGACAGCAAAAGAGACACAGATGTATAGAACAGTCTTTTGGACTCTGTGGGAGAGGGCGAGGGTGGGGTGATTTTGGACAATGGCACTGAAACATGTATATTATCATATGTGAAACGAATCACCAGTCCAGGCTCGATGCAGGATACAGGATGCTCAGGGCTGGTGCACCAGGATGACCCAGAGGGATGGTATGGGGAGGGAGGAGGGAGGGGGGTTCGGTATGGGGAACACGTGTACACCCGTGGTGGATTCATGTTGATATATGTCAAAACCAATACAATATTGTAAAGTGAAAATATAAAAATAAAAAATAAAAACTGGAAAATTTCACAGTCCACTGGGGAAAAAAAAGAAAGAATAAATTGTCAAATAATGTTGGTGAGAAAAAAAAATCTGAGGCATCTACAATAAAACCATGCCTATATGGCTTATAAATCAGTACTCTTTATTAATTGCATTTTGCTTTAGCAAGATCCTAAATGTCTTCTCATTAATTTCGTTAGGTTAAATGTATTTTACTGAATCCTACTTACTTAGAAACTATAATCCATGCATGTAAGATGTCTCTACTAGCCTAAATATCTTACCATCTCCCAACTATGCCATATAACTCACTTTATTATTGCATCATTATTTTAATATTCTCTAAAATTTTATACTACTGCAAAAAATGTTCTTTTCTGTTCTATTGTACCTCATGATAAATTTCATTTAGGAAGTTTTATTTTTAAAAAGGAAAACAGAACATAGCAACAGATTGTGAAAAAATATATACTTGGTAAATACAAGCATTAAGCAAGTTGAACAAAACATTTCAGGGTAACTATTATTACTAGAGGCCAATTTGTCTAGACTCTAGACTACTCATTCTTAGAAGGTTGTAACGTTCCCCCTCGAACACTCCTTGGTTCTAAACCTAAAACTGCAAAATCAGAAGTAGTAGTTTAGATTTAATTTCTATCACATTCTTCAATACTACTAAACTCCAACAAGAGAGGGAAGTCATATTTGGATGAGTCAATCAAATTAGAATCTCAAAATCAATCTTCTTCTCCATTATCCAATATTGTGCTTCTCCATTAGAGAGCACAGTTCAAACCCTACCAGTGGACTGTCCACTATGGTTGAAAAGAGCAATTGGTTATGTAGCAATTGTCCCACTAGATGCCCATGTAGCAGGAGTGAAGAGTAATCCTTCAAATGCTGCATTCCTCATCAAGATTATACTGAAACTGGTGCAACCAGTCTGCAGTGCACTTCCACCAATGTGAAAAAGAAGCCTGTTGCAGCTACACACTGAGTAACTGAGTAACAGAGCTAGCAGAGCCAAAAATAAAAGGAGTGGATGCTGTTAGCTGGGGTGACAGGGCTCTGCTTGTTATAGCATTAGTATGGATGCTGGCACTCAGCCTAAGTGAAAGTCACTCAGTCATGACCGACTCTTTGTGACCCCATGGACTATACAGTCCATGGAATTCTCTAGGCCAGAATACCGGAGTGGGTAGCCTTTCCCTTCTCCAGGGGATCTTCCGAATCCAGGGATTGAACCCACGTCTCCCACATTGCAGACAGATTCTATACCAGCTGAGCCACAAAATCCAGGTTTGATTCCTGGGTCGGGAAGACCCACTGGAGAAGAGATAGGCTACCCACTCCAGTATTCTTGGGATTCCCTTGTGGCTCTGCTGGTAAGGAATCTGCCTGCAAGGCAGAAGACCTGGGTTTGATCCCTGGGTAGGGAAGCTTTTCCCCTGGAGAAAGGAAAGGCTACCTACTCCAGTATTCTGGCCTAGAGAATTCCATGGACTGTATAGTCCATGGGGTCACAAAGAGTCGGTCATGACTGAGTGACTTTCACTTAGGCTGAGTGCCAGCATCCATACTAATGCTATAACAAGCAGAGCCCTGTCACCCCAGCTAACAGCATCCACTCCTTTTATTTTTGGCTCTGCTAGCTCTGTTACTCAGTTACTCAGTGTGTAGCTGCAACAGGCTTCTTTTTCACATTGGTGGAAGTGCACTGCAGACTGGTTGCACCAGTTTCAGTATAATCTTGATGAGGAATGCAGCATTTGAAGGATTACTCTTCACTCCTGCTACATGGGCATCTAGTGGGACAATTGCTACATAACCAATTGCTCTTTTCAACCATAGTGGACAGTCCACTGGTAGGGTTTGAACTGTGCTCTCTAATGGAGAAGCACAATATTGGATAATGGAGAAGAAGATTGATTTTGAGATTCTAATTTGATTGACTCATCCAAATATGACTTCCCTCTCTTGTTGGAGTTTAGTAGTATTGAAGAATGTGATAGAAATTAAATCTAAACTACTACTTCTGATTTTGCAGTTTTAGGTTTAGAACCAAGGAGTGTTCGAGGGGGAACGTTACAACCTTCTAAGAATGAGTAGTCTAGAGTCTAGACAAATTGGCCTCTAGTAATAATAGTTACCCTGAAATGTTTTGTTCAACTTGCTTAATGCTTGTATTTACCAAGTATATATTTTTTCACAATCTGTTGCTATGTTCTGTTTTCCTTTTTAAAAATAAAACTTCCTAAATGAAATTTATCATGAGGTACAATAGAACAGAAAAGAACATTTTTTGCAGTAGTATAAAATTTTAGAGAATATTAAAATAATGATGCAATAATAAAGTGAGTTATATGGCATAGTTGGGAGATGGTAAGATATTTAGGCTAGTAGAGACATCTTACATGCATGGATTATAGTTTCTAAGTAAGTAGGATTCAGTAAAATACATTTAACCTAACGAAATTAATGAGAAGACATTTAGGATCTTGCTAAAGCAAAATGCAATTAATAAAGAGTACTGATTTATAAGCCATATAGGCATGGTTTTATTGTAGATGCCTCAGATTTTTTTTTCTCACCAACATTATTTGACAATTTATTCTTTCTTTTTTTTCCCCAGTGGACTGTGAAATTTTCCAGTTTTTATTTTTTATTTTTATATTTTCACTTTACAATATTGTATTGGTTTTGACATATATCAACATGAATCCACCACGGGTGTACACGTGTTCCCCATACCGAACCCCCCTCCCTCCTCCCTCCCCATACCATCCCTCTGGGTCATCCTGGTGCACCAGCCCTNCGGGAAGACCCACTGGAGAAGAGATAGGCTACCCACTCCAGTATTCTTGGGATTCCCTTGTGGCTCTGCTGGTAAGGAATCTGCCTGCAAGGCAGAAGACCTGGGTTTGATCCCTGGGTAGGGAAGCTTTTCCCCTGGAGAAAGGAAAGGCTACCTACTCCAGTATTCTGGCCTAGAGAATTCCATGGACTGTATAGTCCATGGGGGTGCAGAGTCAGACACGACGGAGTGACTTTCACTTCAATTCACTTCACCCAGCCTAAAAGCCCCTATAATTACTGTAGGTTGTGTGAAAACCGTGTTGCCTATTTAGTTTTTGTGCATTTATTCTAAATAGAAAAAGGACAAAAATTAATATAATAGTTCTCCGGACTTCCTTGGTGGTCTAGCAGTTAAGAATCTGCCTGCCAATGCAGGAGACATGGGTTTGATCCCTGGTCCGGGAAGATCCCACATGCTAAAAAGAAACTAAGCCTGTAGGCCACAACTTCCGAGCCCCTAATCTAGAGCTGGGGAACTGCAACTACTGGGCCCACATGACACAACTACTAAATCCCATGTGCTCTGAGAGCCGTGCTCCAAAAACAAGGGAAACCACTGCAATGAGAAGTTGGCACATTGCAATGAAGAGTAGCCCGGTCCTTGCAACAAGAGAAAGCCCAGAAAGCCAAGGCATAGCTACAAAGACTCAGCACACCCATAAATAAATAATTTTTAAAAATAAAGCAGTTCTCTGACACATTAAATGGCAGCTAGATAGCATAGCTCCTGTCAAATTTTTTTAATTGAAGGATAATTGCTTTATAGGATTTTGTTGTTTTCTATCAAACCTCAACATGACTCAGACATGGGTGTATATATATATATATCCCCTCCCTTTCGAACCTCCCTCCCATCTCCCTCCCCATCCCACCCCTGTAGGTGATACAGAGCCCCTGTTTGAGTTTCCTGTTGGCTATCTATTTTACATATGGTAATATAAGTTTCCATGTTACTCTTTCCATACATCTCACCCTCTCCTCCCCTCTCCTCATGTCCATAAATCTATTCTTTATGTATGTTTCTCCATTCAGTTCAGTTTAGTTCAGTTGCTCAGTCATGTCCGACTCTTTGTGACCCCATGAATCAGCATGCCAGGCCTCCCTGTCCATCACCAAATCCCGGAGTTCACTCAGACTCACATCCATCGAGTCAGTGATGCCATCCAGCCATCTCATCCTCTGTCGTCCCCTTCCCCTCCTGCCCCCAATCCCTCCCAGTATCCGGGTCTTTTCCAATGAGTCAGCTCTTCACATGAGGTGGCCAAAGTACTGGAGTTTCCGCTTTAGCATCATTCCTTCCAAAGAAATCCCAGGGTTGATCTCCTTCAGAATGGACTGGTTGGATCTCCTTGCAGTCCAAGGGACTCTCGAGAATCTTCTCCAACACCACAGTTCAAAAGCATCAATTCTTCGGCACTCAGCTTTCTTCACAGTCCAACTCTCACATCCATACATGACCACTGGAAAAACCACAGCCTTGACTAGATGGACCTTTGATGGCAAAGTAATCTCTCTGCTTTTTAATATGCTATTTAGGTTGGTAATAACTTTTCTTCCAAGGACTAAGCATCTTTTAATTTCATGGCTGCAGTCACCATCTGCAGTGGTTTCTCCACTGCTGCCCTGTAAATAGATTCTTCTGTACCATTTTTCTAGATTCCGTATATGTGCGTTAGAATATGATACTTATCTTTCTCTTTCTGACTCACTTTACTCTGTATAATAGGTTCTAGGTTCATCCACCTTATCGGAGCTGACTCAAATGTGTTCCTTTTTATACTTATTAATAGTCCATCGTGTATATGTACCACAGCTTCTTTATCCATTCATCTGTCGATGGACATCTAGGTTACTTCTATGTTCTAGCTACTGTAAATAGTGGTGCAATGAACAGTAGGATATGTGTGTCTTTTTTAACCCTGGTTTCCTCAGGATATATGCCTATGAGTGGGAATGCTGGTCATATGGTGGTTTTATTCCTTGTTTTTAAAGGAATCTCCATACCATCTTCCATAGTGGCTGTATCAATTTACATTCCCACCAATTCCCATCAACAGTACAAGAGTGTTCCCTTTTCTCCACACCCTCTCCAGCATTTATTGTTTGTAGACTTTTTGATGATGGCCATTCTGACCTGTGTGAGGTGATATCTCATTGTGGTTTTGATTTGCATTTCTTCAATCATGAGCCATGTTGAGCATCTTTTCATGTGTTTGTTAACCATCTGTATGTCTTCTTTGGAGAAATGTCTGTTTAGGTCTTTCCCCCACTGTTTGGTTGGGTTGTTTGTTTTTCTGGCATTGAGTTGTATGAGCTGCTTGTATATTTTGGAAATGAATCCTTTGTCAGTTGTTTCATTTGCTATTATTTTCTCCCATTCTGAGGCTTGTCTTTTCACCTTGCTTATAGTTTCCTTTGCTGTGCAAAGTCTTTTAAGTTTAATCAGGTCCCGCTTGTTTACTTTTGTATTTATTTCCATTACTCTAGGAGGTGGGTCATAGAGGATCTTGCTTTGATTTACGTCATCGAGTGCTCTGCCAATGTTTCCTCTAAGAGTTGTTTATAGTTTCTGCTCTTACATTTAGGTTTTTAATCCATTTTGAGTTTATCTTTGTGTATGGTGTTAGGAAGTGTTCTAATTTCATTCTTTTACATGTAGCTGTCCACTTTTCCCAGCACCATTTACTGAAGAGGCTGTCTTTGCCCTGTTGTATATTCTTTCCTCCTTTGTCAAAAATAAGGTACCCATAGGTGCATGGGTTTATTTCTGGGCTTTCTATCTTGTTCCATTGGTCTGTGTTTCTGTTTTTGTGCCAGTACCATACTGTCTTGATGACTGTAGCTTTGTAGTATAATCTGAAGTCAGGAAGCTTGATTCCTCCAGCTCTATTCTTCTTTCACAAGACTGCTTTGGCTATTCGGGGTCTTTTGTGTTTCCATATGAAGTGTGAAATTTTTTGTTCTAGTTCTGTGAAAAATGCCATTGGTAATTTGATAGGGATCATATTGAATTTGTAGATTGCTTTTGGTAGTATAGTCATTTTCACAATATTGATTCTTCTTACACAGGAACATGGAATATCTCTCCATCTGTTTATGTTGTCTTTGATTTCTTCCATTAGTGTCTTATAGTTTTCTGTGCATAGATCTTTTGTCTCCTTAGGTAAGTTTATTCCTAGATATTTAATTCTTTTTGTTGCAATGGTGCATGGGATTGATGGCTTAATTTCTCTTTCTGATTTTTCATTGTTTGTATATAGAAATGCAAGTGATTTATGGGTATTGATTTTGTATCCTGCAACTTTGCTAAATCCACTGATTAGCTCTAGTCATTTTCTGATACTGTCTTTAGGGTTTTCTAGGTACAGTACCATGTCATCTACAAACAGTGAGAGTTTTACTTCTTTTCCAATCTGGATTCCTTTTATTTCTTTTTCTTCTCTGACTGCTGTAGCTAGGACTTCTAGAACTATGCTGAATGATAGTGGCACAAGTGGATATCCTTGTCTTGTTCCTGATCCTAGGGGGAATGATTTCAGTTTTTCACCATTGAGAATAATGTTTGCTGTAGGCTTATCATATATACCCTTTACTATGTTGATGTAGGTTCCTTCTATGCCCATTTTTTGAAGAGTTTTAATCATAAATGGGTGCTGAATTTTGTCAAAGGCTTTTTCTGCATCTATTGAGATGATCATATGATTTTTATCTTTCAATTTGTTTATATGGTGTATCATGTTGATTGGTTTGCATATATTGAAGAATCCTCGCAGACCTGGAATAAACCCAACTTGATCATGGCGTATGAGCTTTTTGACATGTAACTGAATTCTGTTTGCTAAAATTTTGTTGACCATTTTTACATCTATGGTCATCAGTGATATTGGCCTGTAGTTTTCTTTTTTTTGTGTTGTCTTTGTCTGGTTTTGGTATCAGGGTGATGGTGGCCTCGTAGAATGAGTTTGGAAATGTTCCTTCCTCTGCAATTGTTTGAAAGAAGTTTAGAAGGATAGGCATTAGCTCTTCTTTAAATGTTTGATAGAATTCTCCTGTGAAGCCATCTGGTCCTGGGCTTTTGTTTTGGGGGAGATTTTTGATCACAGCTTCAATTTCAGTGCTTGTAATTGGGTTGTTCATGAATTCTATTTCTTCCTGGTTCAGTCTTGGAAAATTGAACTTTTCGAAGAATCTGTCCATTTCTTCCAGGTTATCCATTTTATTGCCATATAGTTGTTCATAATAGTCTCTTATAATCCTTGTATTTCTGCATTGTCTGGTGTAACCTCTCCTTTTTCATTTCTAAGTTTGTTGATTTGATTCTTCTCTTTTTTCCTGATGAGTCTGCCTAAAGGCTTGTCAATTTTATCTTCTCATAAAACTAGCTTTTAGTTTGATTAATCTTTAATATTGTTTCTTTTATTTATTTTTCATTTATTTCTGCTTGGATCTTTATTTCTTTCCTTCTACTAATTTTTTTTTGTTCTTCTTTTTCCAGTTGTTTTAGATGTAAAGTTAGCTTGTCTATTCGATGTTTTCTTTGTTTATTGAGGTAGGACTGTATTGCTATAAACTTCCCTCTTGCACTGTATCCCGTAGGTTTTGAGTTGTCATGTTTTCATTGTCATTTGTTTCTAGAAAATTTTTTATTTCCCCTTTGATTTCTTCAGTAACCTGTTGGTTATTTAGAAACGTGTTGTTTAATCTCCATGTGTTTGTGTTTCTTACACTTTTTTCCTTGTAATTGATATCTAGTCTGATAGTGTTGTGGTCAGAGAAGATGTTTAATATGATTTCAGTTTTGTTAAATTTATTGAGGCTTGATATGTGATCCAAGATGTGGTCTATCCTAGAGAATGCTCCATGTGCATTCGAGAAGGGTATTCTTCTGCATTTGGATGGAATGTCCTAAAGATATCAATGAGATCCACTTCATCTAATGTATCATTAAGACTTGTTTTTCCTTATTAATTTTCTGTTTTGATGATTTGTCCATTGGTGTGAGTGGGGTGTTAAAGTCTCCTACTATTATTGTGTTACTCTCAATTTCTCCTTTTATGTCTGTTAGTGCTTATATATTGAGGTGCTCCTATGTTGGGTGGATAGATATTTACAATTGTTATGTCTTCCTCTTGGATTGATCCCTTGATCATTATGTAGTATCCTTTCTTATCTTTTGTAATCTTTACTTTAAGGTCTATTTTGTCTGATATTAGGATTACTACTCCAGCTTTATTTTGCTTCCCATTTGCATGGAATATTTTTTTACATCCTCTCACTTTTAGTTTGTATGTGTCTTGAGGTCTGAAGTGGGTTTCTTGTAGACAGCATATATATGGGTCTTGTTTTTGTAACCAGCCAGCCAGTCTGTGTCTTTTGGTTGGAGCATTTAATCTGTTTACATTTAAAGTAACTATTGATATATATGTTCCTATAGCCATTATCTTAATTGTTTGGGATTGATTTTGTAGATCTTTTTTCTTCTCTTGTATTTCTTGACTAAGTCCCTTTAACATTTGTTGTAAAGCTGGTTTGGTGATACTGAATTCTCTTAACTTTTGCTTGTTTGAAAAGCTTTTTATTTCTCCATCAATTTTGAATGAGATCCTTCCAGGATACAGTAATCTTGGTTGTATATTTTTCCCTTTCAGTACTTTAAATATATCCTGCCATTCCCTTCTGGCCTGCAGAGTTTCTGCTGAAAGATCAGCTGTTAAGTGTATGGGGTTTCTCTTGTATGTTAATTGTTCCTTCTCCCTTGCTGCTTTTAATATTCTTTCTTTGTGTTTAGTCTTTGTTAGTTTGATTAATATGTGTCTTGGCATGTTTCTCCTTGTGTTTATCCTCTATGGGACTCTTTGTGCCTCTTGGACTTGATTGACTATTTCCTTTCCCATGTTGGGGAAATTTTCAACTATAATCTCTTCAAAAAAATTTCTCATAACCTTTCTTTTTCTCTTCTTCTGGGACCCCTATAATTTGAACATTGGTGTGTTTGATATTATCCCAGAGCTCTCTGAGACTATTCTCTGTTCTTTTCACTCTTGTTATTTTATTCTGCTCTTCAGAAGTTATTTCCATCATTTTATCTTCCAGCTCACTGATTCATTCGTCTGCTTCAGATATTCTGCTATTGATTCCTTCTACAGTATTTTTAATTTCACTAAGTGTGTTGTCTCTGCCAGTTTATACCTTAATTCTCCTAGGTTTTTGTTAATTGATTTTCACATTTTCTCCATTTTGCATTCAAGGTTTTTTATCATCTTTATTATCATTATTCTGAATTCTTTTTCAGGTAGTTTGCCTATTTCCTCTTCATTTATTTGGATTTCTGTGTTTCTAGTTTGTTCCTTCATTTGTGTAGTATTTCTCTGCCTTTTCATTATTTTTTTTTAACTTATTGTGTTTGAAGTCTCCTTTTCCCAGACTTCAAGGTTGAATTTTTTCTTCCTTTTGGTTTCTGCCCTCCTAAGCTTGGTCCAGTGGTTTGTGTAAGCTGGGTTTTTGTTTGTTCATTTGTTTTTCCTCTGATGGGCAATGCTGAGTCAGGTGGTAATCCTATCTGCTGATGATTGGGTTTGTATTTTTGTTTTGTTTGTTGTTTAGATGAGGCATCCTGCACAGAGTGCTATTGGTGGTTGGGTGATGCCAGGTCTTGTATTCCAGCAGTTTCCTCTGTGAGAGTTCTCACTATTTGATACCCTCCTAGGGTTAGTTCTCTGCAGTCTAGGGTCTTAGAGTCAGTGCTCCCACTCCAAAGGCTTAGGGCTTGATCTTGTCAGGAACGAACATTCCAAGTGTGGTTTGTTATGGCATCAAATGAGATTAAAACAAATATCCAAAAATGAGAAACCAAAGATGAACCCCAGATAAATGACATTTACAAATCAGGCAAATAACAATTAAAATAATGGAACATACACATATACATATACACCCATGAGCAAAGTCAAAAGAGACCAACAAAAATAAAGTATAACAGATTGACATGGCAAACAAAGGAAATCAAAAATTATATTTACCAGTTAAGAATAAGACTAACTAAAGCACAAACTGGAAAACAAAACTAAAGCAAGGTGTCAACTGGGGAATAAAACAATGAAAATAAAACTAACAAATATGTTGAGACTAAAGGAAAGAAAGAAAAGAAAGAAAGAATAGATATGTAAAGTTAAATAGTGGTAGATAAAGAAGATTTATATATATTAAAGAGTAACTGCAAGGGGAAAAGACAGTAGGAAAAGCAAACAAGGGAATAAATGCAGAAGAAATAATAGGTTTAAAAAATTAAAATTAAAAAAGAGAAGAAAAAACCCAAAAAAGTCCCCAGAACTGCAAAAGATAGAGGCAGAGGTTTATAACAACAATAAAAAATGTGACTGAGGGAAAAAAAAAAAAAACACAGAAAAAAAGAAAGCTCAAAACCTTAATTAGATTTCATACAGCCAATGAAATTGAAAATTACAACGGAGGGAGGGGAGGAAAAAAATCCAAGGATATCAATAAAACAAGTAAAAACATAAGAATAAGAAATATTTTTCTTGAGCCACTACTGTCAGATTCCTTTCCCTCGCTGGGAGTCACAGTCCACTTCACCTCCCTAGGAGGCCCTCTAACACTGTGCTGATCTCTGGACCTGCTGTGGCAGGGGGGAGCTCAGATTCTGTTCCTGTTCTACTCCTCTGTGTTCTTGCCTCCAGTGTCCACAGCTATCAGAACTAGTGTGTTCTCTTTTGTGGGAGCTCTCAATGACATTTTATATATTCCATAGACACAGAGTCTGCCTAGTTGATCGTGTGGATTTAATCTGTAGCTTATACAGCAAGAATACACAGAAGAACTATACAAAAAAGATCTTCATGACCCAGATAATCAAGATGGTGTGATCACTCACCTAGAGCCAGACATTCTGGAATGTGAAGTCAAGTGGGCCTTAGGAAGCATCACTATGAACAAAGCTAGTGGAGGTGATGGAATTCCAACTGAGCTATTTCAAATCCTAAAAGATGATGCTGTGAAAGTGCTACACCTAATATGCCAGCAAATTTGGAAAACTCAGCAGTGGCCACAGGACCGGAAAAGGTCAGTTTTCATTCCAATCCCAAAGAAAGGCAATGCCAAAGAATGCTCAAACTACCGCACAATTGCACTCATCTCATATGCTAGTAAAGTGATGCTCAAAATTCTCCAAGACAGGCTTCAGCAATACATGAACCATGAACTTCCAGATGTTCAAGCTGGTTTTAGAAAAGGCAGAGACATCAAATTGTCAAAATCTGCTGGATCAGAGAAAAAGCAAGAGAATTTCAGAAAAATATCTACTTCTGCTTTACTGAGTATGCTAAAGCCTTTGACTGTGTGGATCACAATAAGGTGTGAAAAATTCTGAAAGAGATGGGAATACCAGACCACGTGACCTGCCTCTTGAGAAACCTGTATGCAGGTCAGGAAGCAACAGTTAGAACTGGACATGGAACAACAGACTGGTGCCAAATAGGTAAAGGAGTACATCATGGCTGTATCTTGTCACCCTGCTTATTTAACTTACATGCAGAGTACATCATGAGAAACGCTGGACTGGAAGAAACACAAGCTGGAATCAAGATTGCCGGGAGAAATATTAATAACCTCAGATATGCAGATGACACCACCCTTATGGCAGAAAGTGAAGAGGAGCTAAAAAGCCTCTTTATGAAAGTGAAAGAGGAGAGGGAAAAAGTTGGCTTAAAGCTCAACATTCAGAAAACGAAGATCATGGCATCCGGTCCCATCATTTCATGGGAAATAGATGGGGAAACAGTGGAAACAGTGTCAGACTTTATTTTTCTGGGCTCCAAAATCACTGCAGATGGTGATTGCAGCCATGAAATCAAAAGGCACTTACTCCTTGGAAGGAAAGTTATGACCAACCTAGACAGCATATTAAAAAGCAGAGACATTACTTTGTCAACAAAGGTCCATCTAGTCAAGGCTATGGTTTTTCCAGTGGTCACGTATGGATGTGAGAGTTTGACTATAAAGAAAGCTGAGCACAGAAAAATTGATGCTTTTAAACTGTGGTGTTTAAGAAAACTCTTGAGAGTCCCTTGGACTGCAAGGAGATCCAATCAGTCCTTCCTCAAGGAGATCAGTCCTGGGTGTTCATTGGAAGGACTGATGTTGAAGTTGAAACTCCAATACTTTGGCCACCTGATGCAAAGAGCTGACTCATTTGAAAAGACCCTGATGCTGGGAAAGATTGAGGGCAGGAGGAGAAGGGGATGACAGAGGATAAGATGGCTGGATGGGATCACCAACTCAATGGACATGGGTTTGGGTGGACTCTGGGAGTTGGTGATGGACAGGGAGGCCTGGCATGCTGCAATTTGTGGGGTTGCAAAGAGTCGGACATGACTGAGCAACTGAAATGAACTGATACAGCTAGTGTGAGGGTGTTGGGTCTTCTTCCTTAGTCACACTGACCCTGGGTTTCAATTGTGGTTTTATTTCCACCTCTGTATGTGGGTCATCCACCGGTATTTGCTCCTGAGGCTGCCCTGGAAGACTTCAGTTTGCCTCTGTGCAGGCCAGGTTTGGAGGTGGTGCAGTTGCTTGGGTCGCTGGGGTTCTGGCAGCACCAAGTCCTCAGGGGAGTTGGCGGCTAGGGCAGCAAGGAATATAGTGCTCTAAAAGGGTATGGCAACCAGTATTGGCCAATACGCTATAGTATTCTTACCTGGAGAACCCCCCCTTCCTAAAAGAGAAGCCTGGCAGGCCACAGTCTGCTGCTGCTGCTGCTGCTGCTAAGTCGTGTCCAACTCTGTGCAACTCCATAGATGGCAGCCCACCAGGCTCCACAGTCCCTGGGATTCTCCAGGCAAGAACACTGGAGTGGGTTGCCGTTTCCTTCTCCAATGCATGAAAGTGAAAAGTGAAAGTGAAGTCGCTCAGTCCTGTCTGACTCCTAGCTACCTCATGGACTGCAGCCTACCAGGCTCCTCCATCCATGGGATTTTCCAGGCAAGAGTACTGGAGTGGGTTGCCATTGCCTTCCCTGAGGCCACAATCTACAGGGTCTCAAAGAGTCGAACACTACTGAAGCAACCTTACAGGTTGCGTCAGGCATTTGATGGGCCAGCCTCTCTGTTGTTCAACTGCCAGTGCTGGCCTGTTGGGGGAAAGAGGTGGAGCTCCCCCTATGGTGATGGCTCCATTCCCATGCGTGACTCAGCAGTATCACCTTGCTTCCATGGCTGCCTGGCTTTCCTCCAAAGGCATTTCCCAACACGATCTCCTCCCTCACATCCCCTCAATCCATCTCTTCACAGTCAACAGCAGCCCTCTCCTTAGGATTGCTCCACAATCCCTAAACTCCAGCTCCCAGCCACTGTGCCATCTGGGGTATGTATGGCTGCAGCAAGGACTGTCTGATTCTCCTTCCATTTAGGCTGCCACAGATCAGCTGTTTCACCCTCAGCCTTAAATGCTACTCCTCTGACTCAAACAGCCGCCCTGAAGTGGGGATCAGACCCCCGCTTCAGTTCCGCCACCTGCCAAGGGCATGTCTAGTCCTACTAACACTCCTGTTTTTCCCCCTAGTTCCTTCATCCTACCAAGTTTTGCGTGGGTCTATATATTCTTTTCTGCTGGTCAGGTACTCCTGTCCTCTCTCAGCTGGTGTTCTGCATGCACTTCTGTGTCTGAAGGTGTATTCCTGATGTATCCGTGGAGAGAGATGTACTCCACTTTCACCTACTCCTCCACCATGTTGTTCTCCCTTCCAAATTAAGTTTTAAATATGAA